>ML821820.1:55257-73500 GCA_009831015.1 Picea engelmannii | reverse complement strand
AAGTTTGAGCTAGAATTGCCATTTTATTCAGGGATATAAACTGGTAGTCTTTTACTTCAAAGCATTCTAGGGTTTATTATCTTCAATACAGATTATTTGACTTAGCTTGTAGGTGTCAATCGAATATATATTTGGATTCTAGTTGCTACTATCACATACTAATGTAAACACTTTCTATCCTAGCGATTTACCTAATGATTGCTTTGTATCTTGTACTTGTGTGTTGCTTGACATTTTTGATGAAATGCTTTAAATCTTGATTTTTTCCCTGCATCAAACAATCTGGAAATGATTCCCATCGCTTCCTTTAAATTCAGATAACAGCTCATTGTTGGTTCTTTAAAGTTAAGTTATCTATATGCTTATACCTGCTAAATAAAATGCTTTAAATTTAATCAAATTTTTATTGCCTCGTTTTTTAAATATTCCTTATTCATTTCGTCTGATTGATTATTGAATTATCTTTTCCTGCTTTTACCTGTTCAATGAAATGCTTTAAATTTAATCAATTTTTCTTGACTCATTTAATTTTTTTCTCATTTCTTCTTATTTCCAGTTCATTTATCTTTTGCTGCTTATGCCTGTTCAATGGAATGCTTTAAATTTAATCAATTTTTCTTGCCTCATTCTTTAATATTATTTAATCATTTCTTCTGACATCAATATCTGTCTGCAGATAATGCATATCCTCTTGTAAACAGTGAAGGCTCTGTCAATACTATAACATGGATAGAGATGCTGAAGAGAATCAGAGCTCAAGAGTTTTGAGCCTTAGAAAATCTTTTTCGATCGCATTACATTCACTCTTGCTTGCTTGTCCCAAGGAGGTCAGTAGCTTGTATCTTCAGTAACGATTTTTGTTTTTTGGCCGTCATAACTTTGATAAGCAACCCATTTTTGATGGTATGTTGAGCTTCTGATGTCATGCACCTAAACACCCAGAGTTGAAGGTTGTCAATCTTCAATAGTTATATAAATATAGGGCTTTCAACCCCTTGAAATCCTATATTGAAGGCTACTCATCTTACATTAGGACATGCAATGGCACATGTGTAAGGATATATTCCTATGTAAATATACTTAATTGATCCTTATATATTAGTAAGAGTGTGTAATCAACCTTGATAAGGCTCAATAATGCTTTAACTATCTTTGGGTAGGTCTAAATGGTCTTTAGCTAGGGATCACCTTCTCATTTAGGTTTTAGTACCTCTTAATTAAGCCTTTAACACTCTTAATTACATGATAAAATATGGTTGTTCTAACATTTCTAGCAATACTTTAGAACAACAATTTTTCCGTGCTTGATCTTAGATGGTGGTTTTGTTGAAACCTTAGGGTATGCTAGGGTGCGTTGAGTTTGGCAGGAACATAAATAAGATATTCCAGAGCTTCAACTCAAACTGAATGATCGCAAAATAGATGGCCATGTGCTATAACACCCATTGTATTTTGGCTATGCAGTTCTGTTGATGTAAGTTTCCATGGGAGTTATTCTTTTAAGAAGCATCAAACATCAACCACTAAGTAGGACCTACTATGATGAAGAATGATGGCCATCATATGTTAAGAAGCTATGTACAATTTTTTTTTCCATTGGCTCTAAGGAATAAAAGCGACAAAGGGAAAACCTTCTTCTTTTTTGTGTCTCGAGGGGCATGCTCACATACATATTATATAGGTTAGGAATCTGCCCTTCCTTTTTGGGCGTTGGAGGTGGGTGTGTGAGGGCCATGAGGGAGGTAGACCTGACATGGGTATGGTCCATGGATCGTGGTCGTGTCAACACCCTAGCTATTGGTGGGAATAAACCCCTCTCAAATCACTGAATGATTGCAAGATAGATGGCCATGTGCTATAACATCCATTGCATTTGGCTATGTAGTTCTGTTGAAGTAAGTTTCCATGGGAGTTAATCTTGTAAGAAGCATCAACATCAACTACTAAGTAGGGCTTGCTATGATGACTATGTTGCATTAATCCTTGATTCTTCTTGTGCACAACAAGTCCAGAGCTCTTCAAATGTGGGATACTCCATTCTTGTGTTCATGCTTGCGACAAATGCATCCCATGTCTTGGGAAGGCCATTGAGTACTACTATATTTGTCGGTTCCTTTGTTGAAATGATTTCTTCAATAGCTTGTAGTTGATCTCTTAACTGAGAGATTCTTACAAAGTATGATGTTATGTTGTCATCATCACTCATTTTCATGTCACGAAGCTCATTTTTCAGACTCTTGTCCAATGTTTTTCACTGAGAAGAGGTTAGTTAGGGCATCGTATTCTTAGATGAGTCAAGAGTGGTCTTTTACAGAGTCCACTATGACACTCATAGCGTTGATGTCATTGTCCTTGAACTTCTCCATAATTGCAACGTTCTGAGGTTCCTTCTCTTTTCCCGCTTTAAATTGTGGTTCCATGATCTTGCCTTTCACGATGTCGAACACTTTATTCTTGGCAAGGATGAGGTCAATCCTCGTCTTCCATGCTCTGAAGTTAGAAGCCCCTTCTAACTTGTTTTCTGACTTCATAGAGTAAGTCATGACTGTTTTGATTTGGTTAACCTTTGACTTTGACTTGGTCAACCTTTGACTTTGACCAAAAACTCAAACTTGACGTCTTAGCTTGCCAAGACTACCAAGAGGTGCGCTATGCTAGGGCGCACTAGGCTATCTAGAATTTAGATCAATCTCTTCACTTAAGGTGGCTTAACAAGAGGGTTAGGGTTTCGTTGCTGCAACAAAACTTTGATTGCAACTGCAACTGTAACTGAGCAAATCCTCCCAATCTATCTTCCAGCGATTAGACTGTTCGAAGATAGTGTGGGCCCATAACCTGTTAGAATAATAGGTGTGCTTGTTTCACCATAGACAATATAGCAATATTGTCTCCCAACCTCGACAGAGAGAATAATTTCGGAAGCAAACCCTAGAACCAATAGCCAATCAAGGTAGCGTACCTCTCTCTAGAGCTAGCGTACCAGGCATAAATTTGCCAGTTGTAGCAGCTGCAACTGCAGCTCCTCTCCAAACTTGCGCACCACTGGCCTTATGTAGTTGTGAGAGGTGAGGTGACAAATTAGCTCTAGCGCCCTTTTATTTGTAGTCCTCCAAGTGACCTAACTGGGTCGACTTCTACTTCTGGAGGCTAATAACTTAATAATAAATATTCTCTTGAGCCGACTTGCCTTATAGTGTTATTATCTAATGTTTTAGGGTTTTTCTTACTTCCTGGAATATTCTAGTCTCGTCAGGGTTACATGTAGAGGTTAATACCCCTCCTGCAGCTACCATAATATCAACACTTCCTCCTAGCTAGGGAGGTATTAAAGGCAATGGTCTTGAGCACAAACAGACCATTCAACCTGTATCATCATCATAGCCACATAGGCTATCTCATGGTTAAATCATGAGCACCGTCGTCACTATCAATATCATCTGATAGCATCAACTGCATCATCTCTTGAAGCCATACTCCATCTGAGTAATCAGGTGTGATGCTAAATAAGTCACTCACTCCACGGAGTGATACAAGAACCATTCTTCTAGTCTGGACATATGTCATAGAAGAATAACTGTTCCAACAGATGCTGGAAACCACGCCATGGGCTACAAGGACTATTCTTCTAATCCGGACATACGTCCTAGAAGAATGACTGTCCTGGACCATTTTCCACAAGGAGAATGTCTGTCCACCAACATACTGACGATTCATCTAGCTGGCAATTATCTCCAACACTAGTGGTAGTCTCCATGGCAATCAGAACAATGCCATTCAATAGAACACAACTGTGTCTATCCATAGTAGAACACAACTACTATCCAGTGGTACACAACCACACCTAGTAGCACACAACTACTAACCAGTGACACATAGTCACAACTAGTGGAACACATCCACCACACTAGCATACAACTACTCTCTAGAGACATACAGTCTCCACAATAATCATATCATTTGATATCAACCTGCATAACAATATCATGATACAAACTGAGTCATCTAGGCCATTCTTCCACTCACATCTGTGAGATCTGGAAAGAATTTGCCCTCAAAAAGTAAAACATCAGCCATGGGCTATCTGGACTATTCTTCCCAAGGATAGAAGAATAATTGTCCCTGATTTTTGAGCCTGGACCATTCACCTAATTGGGCCATTCCTTCGGCACTAATCATAGTGCAACTTGGAGAGAATGAGTCTGCCCTAGGGAATGTTTGTCCCTGATTGCTAAACCTGGACCATTCACCTAACTGGGCCATTCCTCCGACACTTGCAACCTGGAGAGAATGAGTCTGCCCTAGGGAATGATTGTTCGGACCATTTCCTAATGGAAATGACTGTCCTGCACCAACCTCCAAAACAGACCATTCTTCAAAACTGCTCACAATTGTGAACTTTGAAAGAATGACTGCCCAACAAAGCAGACCATTCTACTTGACCACTACTCAAAGTGACTACCAAGAAGAATGACTGTCCTAGACCATTCCCCCACACTGGCCACAAGGGGAATCACTATTTATGGTACATCAACAATCTATTGGACCATTTTCATTACGAAAATCACTGTCCAATCTGGACCATTCTCCGAATTGGAAAATGCCTATTCGTCAGAAATCTTGAACCACTTTTCGAATTGGAAAGGAACTGCCCATCCTGGACCATTTTCCGAACTGGAAAATAACTGTCCATAAATCAATAACATATCAGTGGTCCCTCCCAACTGGGACTAATCACTTTCTTTTCCAATAAAGAAGTTGTCTCCACAAGCCCCGACTTGTCTCTTAAAGACGCAAACTTTTCATCTTGGACAGAGGCTTTACCAAAATATCTGCTATCTGCTCATCTGTGGAGATATACTGGAGAACCACTTCTCTCTTCTGGACTTTATCATAGAGAATATAATGCTTGATCTCAATGTACTTCGGCCTGTCATGGAACACCAGTTTCTTTGAAAGCTTCACATGGCTCTGATCATTACAATATATCATGGTCAAATTCAACACCTGATTAGACGGTCCAGAAACCTACTTACGGAGCCACATTACTTTTGTACAAGCATCACAAGCTGCAATGTACTTTTCTTCTGTAGTGTTGAGTGCAACAGACTTCTGTTTCCTGCTAACCCATGACATCGTGATACAAACTGAAACATATTCAAGTGGCACTTCTTCTCTCATCTGCACTCCCTACCCAATCTGAATCGATAATTCCATGTAACTGTATATCATAACTCAAACGTTCCACAAGGCAAATATCTGGTTGAGTATTTTCCAAATACATTAACGAGCCAATCAATTGTCGATACAAAGATGGGTCTTACTGGATTAAAGTCTCTCAACTTCTTTAGATCTGTCATCATGGGAGTTTTCCATGAATTAGCAATCCATTATCCTGGACTTCTGAGTAACCATTCTGATACACTTTCTTTGTCATAGGAAGTTTTCGCCACGCTTTTGTTGTATATGGGATACTTTGCATCAAGTTGCTTGAATCCATACAAGGTCTTCTTCTATCTTCATACATGGGTGTCTTTTTGGTATACGCTTCTTTCTCAATTTGCTTTATTGGGAAGAACAGTCTTTTATATGGATATTGCAAGAGGTATATCTAGTTTACTGGAACAAGCTGTCGTCATAGTCTTCTCCCTCCTTTTGGAAGAACCTCTAGTTATGAATCTCGCAATGCTTCCATTCATAAGTCTTTTTCACATTTTCTTACATATCACAACTTCCATTTCTTCTGCTTGATTGCTTCTAGTGGGTTCAAAGTTCAAACCAAGTTGGTAGTCTTATGATTCTCGGTATAATAACTTGTTCAATTGGTTGTTCTGACTTTTCTTTCTTTCTTGGAATCTTCATGTTCTTCCTCATCTTCAATGTTGGAGTCCATGGAATCTTCTATAGATTCTATGCCCTTCCTTTGTGAAGGTTCCAACTTCTTCTTTTTGTCATAGGAGCATAAATGTAGATGGATAACCAAGGATATTCAGAGCTTCTTGAAGAAGAATTCTTCTGAACACGTGCTGTTTATCATCGCTACTACTTTCAATGGGAATATGGAGAGATACTTCATAATCTTCATGGATTCTTCAATGGTTCATATCATTTAGGATTAGCTTCCTCCTATTCCTCGCTTCATGCATGTTCTTCTTTTGGAATTCTGTAATCAACTCCCTCCATCTAAGAGAGTCCATGCTTCCGTCTGCATCCTTATTGTCTTCTGCAAAGTGTCACAAGTCTTTATTCTAATTTCCTCTTGATTACCGACTTCTTTCTGATTTGACTCCTTCTCTTCAAGTGCTTCTGATTTCGACTTATCTGGTAGTTGTTACTTATATAATAGAGTCCTCAGGAATTTTCCAACGTATTTCATCTTCTTATAGTCATTATAATAGCAATCCTTATCTTGTTATCCTTTCATAGGTATTGTTTCACTGACCATCTTTTCTTCTAAGAAATAGATATGCATGATATGTACAGGAACTATGTAAACATGGTATGTACAAGAACTGTGAAGAATATTGTTACCTTGACTAGAAGAAGAAGTCTGCTTCAGCCTGCTTAACTTTCTTTGAGGGTTCCTTTTCTTCAGCAACTGTTGCTTCATGTGTTTCTTTCCTTTTCTTTAACTCAGGACATTGGTTCCTATAGTGACCATATTTTAGACAGTTGAAGTATTGTATTTTTGACATATCCTTTTCTTGATTTAGTTTCTTCCTTGAACCAAACTTCTTCTTATTCCTGAATTTCTTGAACTTTGTTGTGTATGCTTGATCATCATCTTTCTTTTGGGATTTCTCTTTCCTTATGTTCATGCTTGCGGCAAATGCATCCCATGTCTTGGGAAGGCCATTGAGTACTATATTTACCAGTTTCTTTTCTGATATGATTTCTTCAATAACTTGTAGTTGATCTCTTAACTGAGACATTCTCACAAAGTATGATGTTATGCTATCATCATCATTCATTTCATGTCACGGATCTCATTTTTCAGACTCATTACTTGTCTAATGTTTCTGGCTGAGAAGAGGTTAGTTAGGGCATCGTACATCTTCTTAGATGAGTCAAGATGAGAGATGTAAGGTATCAAGTGGTCTTTTACAGAGTCCACTATGATATTCATAGCGTTGATGTCATTGTCCTTGAACTTCTCCATAACTGCAACGTTCTGAGGTTCCTTCTCTTTTCCCACTTCAAACTGTGGTTCCATGATCTTGCCTTTCACGATATCCAACACTTTATTCTTGGCAAGGATGAGGTCAATCGTTGTCTTCCATGCTCTGAAGTTAGAAGCCTCTTCTAACTTGTTTTATGACTTCATAGAGTAAGTCATGATTGTTTTGATTTGGTCAACCTTTGACTTCGACCAAAAACTCAAACTTGACGTCTTAGCTTGTTGAGAGTACTAGGAGGTGCGCTATGCTAGGGCGCACTAGGCTATCCAGAAATTAGGTCAATCTCTTCACTTAAGGTGCCTTAACAAGAGGGTTAGGGTTTCATTGCTGCAACAAAACTTTGACTGCGACTGCAACTGTAATTGAGCAAATGCTCCCAATCTATCTTCCAACGGTTAGATTGTCCGAAGATAGTGTGGGCCCATAACCTGTTAGAATAATAGGTGTGCTCGTTTCACCATAGATAAAATACTCTCTTGGACCATTTTCCATAGGGAGAATGTTTGTCCATCAACATATTGACCATCCATCTAGCTGGTAATCATCTCCAACTCTAGTGATAGTCTCCATGGCAGTTAGAACAATGCCATTCAATAGAACACAACTGTGTCTATCCATAGTAGTACACAACCACACCTAGTAGCACATGGCTACTAACCAGTGACACATAGTCACAACTAGTGGAACACATCCACCACAGTGGCATACAACTAATGTCCAGAGACATACAATCTCCACAACAGTCATATCATCTGATATATCATGATACAAACTGAGTCATCTGGGCCATTATTCCACTCACATCTGTGAGATTTGGAAGAGCATTTGCCCTCAGAAAGTAAAGCATTAGCTATGGGCTATCTGGACAATTCTTCTCAAGCATAGAAGAATAACTGTCCCTGATTTTTGAGCCTGGACCATTCACCTAACTGGGCCATTCCTCCTTCACTAATCACAGTGCAACCTGGAGAGAATGAGTCTGCCCTAGGGAATGCCTGTCCTTGATTGCTGAACTTGGACCATTCACCTAACTAGGCCATTCCTCCGACACTAATCACAGTGCAACTTGGAGAGAATTAGTCTTCCCTAGGGAATGATTGTCAGGACCATTTCCTATAGAAATCATTGTCCCGCACCAACCTCCAGAACGGACCAATCTTCGAAACTGCTCACAACTGTAAACTTCGAAAGAATGACTGCCCGACGAGGCAGACCATTCTACTCGACCACTACCCAGAGTGACTGCTAAGAAGAATGCCTGTCCTAGACCATTCCCCCACACTGGCCACAAGGCGAATCAATGTCTATGGTACATCAACAATCTATCGGACCATTACGAAAATGACTGTCCGATCTGGACCATTTTCCAAATTGGAAAATGCCTGTCCGTCAGAAATCTCGAACCACTTTCCAATTTGGAAAGTAACTGCCCATCCTGGACCATTTTTCGAATTGGAGAATGACTTTCCATAAATCAATAACATAACAGTGCTCCCTCCCAACTTGTGAGTAATCACTTCCTTTTCCAATAAAGAAGTCGTCTCCACGAGCACCAGTAAAGCTTGATCTCAATGTGGAACCAATGGATATACTGGAGAACCACTTCCCCGATGGACTTTATTACGGAGAATATAATGCTTGATCTCAATGTGCTTCGACCTGTCATGGAACACCGGGTTCCCTGAAAGCTTCACATAGCTCTGATCATCATAATACATCACGGTCGAATTCAACACTTGATTAGTCAGTCCAGAAACCAACTGCTTCTGTACAAGTATCACAAACTGCTATATACTCCGCTCCTGCAGTGTTGAGTGCAACAAACTTCTGTTTCCTTCTAGCCCATGACATTGTGGCAAAGCTCAAACTGAAACATATCCAAGTAGCACTTCTTCTATCATCTGCACTCCCTGCTCAATCGATAAATTTATGCAGCTGTATGTCATGATTTAAATGTTCCACAAAACAAATATTCGACTGAGTATTCTCCAAATACATTAATGAGTCAATCAATTGTCAATACAGAGACGGGTCTACTGGATTAGAGTCTCTTCAACTTCTTTAGATCTGTTATCATGGGAGTTAGCCATGGATTTGCAATCCATCATCCCGGACTTCTGAGTAACCATTTTGATATACTTTCTTTGTCATAGGAAGTTTTCGCCACGCTTCTGCTGTATATGAGATAGTCTTTGTCAAGTCGCTTGAATCCATACAAGGTCTTCTTCCATTTGCATACATGGGTCTCTTTCTGGTATAAGCTTCTTTCTTAATTTGCTTTATTGGGAAGAACAGTCTTTTACATGTAAATTTCAATCCATGGATACTGCAAGAGGTATATTTGGTTTACTGGAACAAGCTATCGTCATAGTCTTCTCCCTCCTTCTGGAAGAACCTCTAGTTCTGAATCTTGCAATACTTCCATTCATAAGTCTTTTTCACATTTTCTTACATACACTGTTCTTCATCACAACTTACATTTCTTCTGGTTGATTGCTTCTAGTGGGTTCAAACCAAGCTGGTAGTCTTATGATTCTTGGGATAATAACTGGTTGTTTTGGCTTTTCTTTCTTTCTTGGCATCTTCATGTTCTTCCTCATGTTCCTCTTTAAATTTGGGGTCCATGGAGTCTTCTATAGATTCCATGCCCTTCCTTCCTGAAGATTCCAACTTCTTCCTTTCATCATAGGAACATAGATGTAGATGGACAACCAAGGATACTTAAGACTTCTTTTCGAAGAAGACTTCTCCTAGAGTCAAATTGAACACGTGCTGCTTATCATGGCTGCTACTTTCAATGGGGAACATGGACAGATACTTCATAATCTTCACAGTTTCTTCAATGGATTATATCATTTAGGATTAGCTCCCTCCTAATCCTAGCTTCATGCATGAATGCATGCTCTTCTTTTGGAATTCTGTAATTAGCTCCCTCCATCTAAGAGAGCCCATGCTTCCGTCTGCATCCTTATTGCCTTCTGCAAAGTGTCACAAGTCTTATTTTAATTTCCTCTTGATTACTGACTTCTTTCTAATTTGACTCCTTCTAGGTCTCTTCAAGTTTGATTTTGATTTCGGCCTATCTGGCAGTTGTACTTATATAATAGATTCCTCGGGAATTTGTCAACGTACTTCATCTCGACTAGAAGAAGAAGTCTGTTTTATCCTGCTTGGCTTTCTTTGAGGGTTCCCTTTCTTCGACAATTGTTGCTTCGTCTGTTTCCTTCCTTTTCTTTAACTCGGGACAGTGGTTCCTGTAGTGACCATATTTTTGACAGTTGAAGCATTGTATTTTTGACATATCCTTTTCTTGATTTAGTTTCTTCCTTAAGCCAAACTTCCTCTTATTCTTGAAATTCTTGAATTTTGCTGTGAAGGCTTGATCATCATATTTCTTTTGGGATTTCTCTTTTGCGCTAATCCTTGATTCTTCTTGTGCACATCAAGTCCAAAGTTCTTCAAATGTGGGATACTCCTTTCTTGTGTTCATGGTTGCGGCAAATGCATCCCATGTCTTTGGAAGGCCATTGCGTACTATATTTACCAATTCCTTTTCTGAAATGATTTCTTCAATAACTTGTAGTTCATCTCTTAATTGAGAGATTCTTACAAAGTATGATGTTATGCTGTCATCATCATTCATTTTCATGTCACAGAGCTCATTCTTCAGACTCATTACTTGTCCAATGTTTCTGATTAAGAAGAGGTTAGTTAGGGCATCATACATCTTTTTAGATGAGTCAAGATGAGGGATGTAGGGTATCAAGTGGTCTTTTACAGAGTCCACTATGATACTCATAGCGTTGATGTCATTGTCCTTGAACTTCTCCATAACTGCAATGTTCTGAGGTTCCTTCTCTTTTCTCGCTTTAAACTGTGGTTCCATGATCTTGCCTTTCACGATATCCAACACTTTATTCTTGGCAAGGATGAGGTCAATCCTTGTCTTCCATGCTCTGAAGTTAGAAGCCCCTTCAATTTTTTTTTTGACTTCATAGAGTAAGTCATGATTACTTTGATTTGGTCAACTTTTGACTTTGACCAAAAACTCAAACTTGACACCTTGGCTTTCTAAGAGTACCAAGAGGTGCGCTGGGATAGGGCCCACTAGGCTATCTAGGAATTAGGTCAAGCTCTTCACTTAAGGTGCCTTAACAAGAGGGTTAGGGTTTCGTTGCTGCAACCAAACTTTGATTGGAACTGCAACTGTAACTGAGCAAATCCTCCCAATCTATCTTCCAATGGTTAGATTGTTCGAAGATAGTGTGGGTCCATAACCTGTTAGAAAAATAGGTGTGCTTGTTTCACCATAGACAATATAGCAATATTGTCACCCAACCATAGGCACAAAGGCCACCCCCGAGAACCTTAACCTTGATAGACAGAATAATTCCGGAAGCAATCCAATAGCCAACCATGGTAGCGCACCTTTCTCCAAGGCTAGTGCACTAAGCAAAAATAACCAAAGACCAAGCAGAAAGTCCAAACCATAAACAAGAGAAAGTCCACGAAGTGCCCCTCACCATCCTTCTGATACACTTAATTCCTGTTAGAAAAATAGGTGTGCTCGTTTCACCATAGACAATATAGCAATATTGTTACCCAACCATAGGCTCAAAGGCCACCCTCGAGCACCTTAACCTTGACAGAGAGAATAATTCTGGAAGCTGTTGTTTTTCTTCATATGAGATATAATTGATATATTATTACAATGATGAGTGTTCCATATATAGCGAACATAAGGTGACCATCCATGAAATGATGCTTCCCTTGAATAATCAATAACTATTTATTATTATCATTTACTTATTATATATGATATTTAATAATCAATAATTCTATTATTAATTATTATTCTAAGAGAATGTCTTCCCGATGTTGTCCAAACATCAACACTCCCTCTCAACGAGGGAGACATTCTGCATCATGCCAAGCTTGTCTTTGAAATATACAAACTTCACCCTAGACTCATGACACTTGTTTGTCAGTCTTGGGAGATGTATCTCTCCCACCTGAACCGAGGAGAAACTCCTTCTGCGACTCTCCCTCTGAGCCAATTAACTCTCTCTAAGATCAGGCTCACTTTGGGTCCGCATGTAATAGCATATAGCATCTTGAGTCTTTATAATTCCTTGTCAAATCACCATGACTAGGACAAAGACCACACCAGGATCTTTCACCACAAGTACACACCTGTGAGTGAATGTCAGCCTGATGCTAACTGACACGTGGAAACCACTTCAAGCACGTCAAGTTCATATTATTCCTTGTCATGATCAAGGAAGGACTACGTCTGGGCCCATTTACCACAAGTGCACCTTTATGATAAATTTATCCTATCTCCCTTGGTCTGTAGCCCAATCTAGGAGAAGGTTCGCCTGATGCTGAAACATCAACACTTCCTCTTAGCTAGGGAGGCATCTTTCCATAGTAGTACACAACTACTGTCCAGAGACACATAGTCTCACACATGGCACTTCCATGTGGACTTCTAGAGGATACTCCCTCTAGGAACACTTAGGGTCAACTCCCCATAGTGTGTGACGTTAAGGTCAACTCCCTTGACATGTCCTCATGTGCTCTCCACAAGGGACATTGGGCTATAAGCCCAAACACACTTATCCCTTCTCGGATAAGTGTACAGATCAACTCAACTCAATTCACAGAGGAGTACGATCTGGAGAATTTTTGTCACACATGGCACTCCCATGTGGACTTCTAGAGGCTACTCCCTCTAGAAACACTAGGGTCAACTCCCCATAGTGTATGACGTCGAGGTCAACTCCCTTGACATCCTCATGTGCTCTCCACAAGGGATGTTGGGCTATAAGCCCAAACACACTTATCCCTTCATGGATACGTGTCCCACTTATCCCTTCTCGGATAAGTGTCATCACAGATCAACTCAACTCAGTCACAAAGGAGTACGATTTGGAGAATGTCTCAGGAAGCTGCAAACATCAACACTCCCTCTTAGCGAGGGAGGCATTCTCTGCCATGCCAAGTCTGTCACGGAAGTACTTGAGCTTCGTCTTGGTTTGGTAAGAACATCAACAACTTGCTCATCTGTAGGAAGGTACTGCACCAGTACTTCCTTCCTCTGCACCATGTCTTCAATGTAATGGTACTTGATCTCAATGTGGTTCGATTTGTCATGAAACACTGGATTCTTCTGAGATCTTCACACAACTTTGGTTACCATAATGAATAATGGTGGAATCTAGCACATGTTCAAATAAATTTTCAAGGAGCTTGCGAATCCACATTGCTTCACGGACTGACATACTTAATGCAATGTACTTTGTTTCTGTTGTGCTCAAAGCCACAAAAGTTTGTTTCTTGCTACACCAGGAAACCATGGAAGATCCCAAAGTGAAGCAACACCCGAAGGTGCTCTTTCTGTCCACTGCGCTCCTTGCCCAATCAGAGTCAATATATTCCTGCCATATCATATCAATACTGGAAGTATATCTCAGACCATGTCCAACTGTGCCTCACAGGTATCTCAACACATGCTTCGCAGCAATCCAGTGTGTCTATCTTGCCTGACTCATAAACTGGCTAAGTGCACTCACTGCATAGCAAATATTTGGTCTAGTGTTAACCAGATACATCAATGATCCAATCAACTATTTGTACAGGGTCAGATCAATCTTGTCGGAATCGGAAGAAGACACACTTAGTGTTAATGTTTAAGCCATTATTATAGTTCTTTGCATTTCAATAGATAACAACAACATAAGACACGATCTGAGAAATACACAATCACAAGAGACACAACATTTATCCTGGGAAATCCTCTAGGGGAAGAAAACCTAGCAAAACTTCCTTATTATAGATAGCTAATACAATGCCAAGAGATAACTCAAACAAATACAGAAAGTCCTCTCCCAAAGATGCGCCTCTCTCTCTCTCCCTTCTCCAACTGTAGCTCCGAAACTTGTCTCTCAAAATGAACAAGTGAGTGTGTGTCTAAGTGAGGCACTGGCCTCCTTATTTATACAAGTTTGGCACGTGTGGAAGTGTCTTTTCACTGGTAGGGCCGGCTTCTTCTTCTGGGTGGTTATAACCACCTTTATTATATTTCGGGGCTTCTTTAATATATTCTGGGGCCGACTTCTCTTTTTGCCTATTACAATTACATTATGACCAATCCATAAAAGGGGATTTGGTCCTTTACAGTAGCCGACATGATCAATCCACAATGGGGATTGATCCAATGAATAATATATCAAATAATAATTAGAATACACTTTGCAGTTACATTATTTCAACACTCCTCCTTAACAAGAAGGGTATTCTACAGTAGCATTAGACAAGAGAGAGGCCTTTATCATCAACAACATCAGGAGGACAACATCATCAATATCATCTTGGAACACTGACTGGCGTATCTATAAATCTTTGGAAGTTTTCTTCATAGGCAACATCGTCATTCTCAAAGGAATGCAATCATCATTTGCATCAATATGAATTAGTATAAAACTAATACATCATCGTCATCACAGCACGAGGTTGGCTCATCATCATAATACAGGACTGGCTTTACGTCACAACTGTCAAGCTGGAAGCTCGGTACTCGTCTTGCTTTACGTCACAACAATCAAGCTGGAAGCAAGATACTAGATTGGTTTTACATCATAACTTCTCAAGCTGGAAGCACAATACTAATCTCATCTCAACATCTTGCTTTACGTCACAATACTCAAGCTGGAAGCAAGATACTAGACTGGTTTTACGTCACAGCTATCAAGCTGGAAGCACAGTACTAGTCTCATCTCATTGTCTTGCTTTACGTCACAACACTCAAGCTGGAAGCAAGATACTAGACTGGCTTTACGTCACAGCTATCAAGCTGGAAGCACAATACTAGTCTCATCTCATCGTCTTGCTTTACGTCACAACACTCAAGCTGGAAGCAAGATACTAGACTGGCTTTACGTCACAACTATCAAGCTGGAAGCACAGTACTAGTATCATCTCATCGTCTTGCTTTACGTCACAATACTCAAGCTGGAAGCAAGATACTAGACTGGCTTTACGTCACAACTATCAAGCTGGAAGCACAGTACTAGTCTCATCTCATTGTCTTGCTTTACGTCACAGCACTCAAGCTGGAAGCAAGATACTACACTTGCTTTACGTCATAACTATCAAGTTGGAAGCACAGTACTAGTCTCATCTCATCGTCTTGCTTTACGTCACAACAATGAGGTTGGAAGCAAGAGATGTCTCATCACAACAACTACTCCCCCTTTCGAGGAAGGTCCTTTCGGACTATACCAAGCTTATCTCGAAAGTGCTCAAACTTTACACGAGATAGAGGCTTGGTCAACACATCCGCAACCTGTTCATCCGTGCTAACGTATTGGAGCTTTAAGGCTCCTCTCTGCACCATGTCATGGATGTAATGATAACGAATCTCTATGTGCTTCGACCTGTCATGGAATACAGGATTCTTTGTCATCTTTATGCAGCTCTGGTTGTCACATAGGATCGTGGTTGCTTCCATCTCTAGGTCAAATAGGTAGGTCAACAACTTTCGAAGCCATATAGCTTCACAACTGACAGAACATGCAACAATGTATTATGCTTCTGCTGTGCTGAGAGCAATGCTAGATTGCTTCCTACTTTGCCATGAGATCATGGCTGATCCCAAACTGAAACAACATCCTGAAGTGCTTTTCTTGTTAGAGACACTTCCTGCCCAATCTGAATCAGTGTACCCACTCAATGTGAAATCATGATCTCCATCATAACTGAGACCACAATCTAATGTACCCTTAAGGTACCTCATCACATGTTTTGTAGCCACTAGGTGAATATGTCTGGGTTCTACCATAAACTGATTCAAGGTGTTCATGGCAAAACAAATATCTGGTCTAGTGTTCGTCAGGTACATCAGCGATCCAATAATCTGTCTATACAACGTGGCATCAATCAATTCTGACGAAGTGTTGACCAACAACTTCAGCTTCGTTTCCATGAGTGTATTCATGGACTTGCGCTCTAACATGTCAAATCTCTTCAGGATTTCGACTGCATACTTCCCTTGGCTAAGGAAGATCCTCTTTGGACTCTGCCATACCTCAAGACCTAAGAAATAGTGCATTAGGCCAAGGTCTTTCATCTCAAATTCTAAAGTGAGTCTCTTCTTACATTCTGTGATGAGTTTTTCTTCTCCAGTTAAGAATAAGTCATCCACATATAGCAATAATATCACTGACTCATCGTTCATAACCTTGAAGTAGAGGTTAGAATCGACTTTACTCTTGGTAAAGCCCAAGCTCGTAAGGAAATTGTCTATACGACCATACCAAGCTCTAGGAGCTTGCTTCAATCCGTACAGAGCCTTCTTCAGTTTGTAGACATGAGACTTCCTGTCTTCAACTTCAAATCCTTGAGGTTGCTCTATATACACTTCTTCGATGACACCATTTAGGAGAGCTGTCTTTACGTACATTTGGTGTAACTTCCACTTCATCTTAGCTGCAAGGGCTATGATGGTTCCGATCGAAGTGTATCTAGCTATAGGAGAAAATGTCTCTTCATAGTCAATGCCTTCCTTTTGAGAAAAGCCACGAGCGACAAATCTTGCTTTATGCTTTTCAATACTTCCATCAGCAGCATGTTTTATTTTGAAAAGCCATTTGGAAGATACCACGTCCTTACTCTTTGGTCTGGGAACTATTTCCCATACATTGTTCTTCATAATAGATTGGTATTCTTCTTCCATAACATCTGCCCATTCTTTTTTTTGAATGGCTTCTTCAAAGCAAGTAGGCTCTTTCTCTAGGAGGTCACACATCAAAGCCATATAACTGGAGAATGGCTTAGCTCTCTTCACATGTTTCGTGGTTCCTTCGGGAACACCATACTTCTCTCCATCTTGAATAAGCTTTCTAGCCCAAGCTGGCTTTCTTTTATGGGAGATTGTCATCTGAGGAGGTTCTTGAAATTCTACTATGTCATGATCTTCTAGAATTTCCTCATCAGGGGAAGTTATGACTTCCCTCACTGGTTCAACAGCTCTGGGAACCTCCCTCACTGATTCTGCAACTCTGGGGATTACGGGTTCCTCTTCATATACCTCTTCAAGCTGGTATTTTCTCGATTTCTTGAGCGTTGCATATTCATCAAAGGTCACATCCCTGTTGATCTCAATGTGACGGTGACCTGGTATATAGATCTTGAAGGCCTTGGAGACCTCACAGTATCCCACAAATATTCCCTTCTTTCCTGAGGGTTCCAACTTGTTTCTTTTCTCTTTCGGTATATGTATAAATACTGGACAGCCAAATATTTTGAGATGGCTTACCTCTGGCTTCTTTCCGGTGAACATCTCTTCCGGGGTTTTGAACCCAAGTGCACTATGGGACAATCGGTTTTGCACATATACGGCTGTCATTGCTGCTTCTGCCCATAAGCACATACGAAGATCTTGATCGTGGATCATGGTCTTCACGACTTCCATTATCGTTTTGTTCTTTCTTTTAGCCACATTGTTTTGTTGAGGATTATAGGGAGTAGTGAGTTCCCTCTTGATCCTAACATCTTTGCAGAAGTTCACAAACTCTTTTGGGGTGTATTCTCCTCCATTATCTGACCTGAGTATTTTGATCTTTCTTTCAGAAAGATTCTCTATCAAGGCTTTGAATTCCATGAATTTGCTTAACACTTCATCTTTAGATTTCAAGAGATACAACCAGGTCTTGCGAGAATAATAATCAATAAATGATACATAATATACATACCCACTAATGGAGGACGATGGCATTGGGCCACACACATCTGAATGAATGAGTTCTAGGACTCCTTCTGCTTTGTTGTCTCTCTTCGGAAAAGGGTTCTTGATGTTCTTCCCTTGTGCACATCCATTGCATACGCCTTCATGGTCAACCTTGAGTTCTGGTAAACCTGTGATCGCTTTGCATATGTATGGTAGCGCCTTGTAGTTAATGTGAGCTAATCTTCTATGCCAAAGTTCACATGGATTCTCAATGGCATGGGTCATGGCAGCTTCTGAGTGACCCTTTAGCTTATACAAGCCACCTTCTTCTTTTCCAAT
>ML821820.1:39230-54898 GCA_009831015.1 Picea engelmannii | reverse complement strand
CAACACTCTCATAGTGTTGTGATCAAACATTCCTCCATGGCAACCTGGAACTAACACACGAGATTCTTCCTAGAGGAGGTGTGTGTTGTATCAGACAAATGATTACATTAAGCATTTACCTCTATATGCTCACATCCTATCAAGTATGATACTTTACAAAGACTGCTATCTCAAATATAGTCATCAACTTGTCATGTGTACCTTTGAATCTTATTAACTTGATTAATCAAACCTGGAGCCTTGTCCTCAGGAATGAGTGCTTGCTTTTCTTCCGAGTCTCCTTCACTCAAGATGACGAGTGCTTTCTTCAACCTGTCTTCTGTACTAAGACAATACACTATCTTGACAGAAGGTTGGGTTAGAGGATAAGTTCTATGATCTCAACTTTTAATCCATCTAATACCTTGACTCGGATTTTGATCAAAGGTTAGAATTATGGTCATAGCTACAATATGCAACACTGATCAAAATAATGTCATATTGAATAGATGCATATCAGAATAATCACACCTGGGTTGAATCATTCCTCTGAATGTGTTGGATCTTGAGATCCTTCTAGATCTATGGCAAGAGATCCCTTCTCTTGCAAATACTTTTTAAAGTTTAACCATTTAAACATATGTGAGTACATACCTCTGATAGCATTTGCAGGTAGTGGCTCCATCTGGCAGCAACGGTAATCATTACCAACTCTTAAGAACTTCAAGGGTGACTGCAACTGGTACTACGACTGCAATTGCAATTGATACTGCAACTGCAACTAGTTCTGAGACTGCAACTGCAACTTAGGGTTTTATGAGGAAACCCTAATTTTTCAAACTTCGAATTTTGAAATTCTGATCCAGGGGATAGATGCGTTGATCTGAGGCGAGCAAGCTGGTGCAATCAGATTTTTGAAAATCCAACTTTTACCTCCTCAAACTTGATTTGCGGATTTCTGGATTGGTGCTTCTGGTTTTCTGGTACTTGTGGTTTTTTGGTACCTAGTGAAAACTAGGGTTTCACTTTTCGGGAGATCTAGCCACTGAAAAGTTGCGTTGAGGATGCCAAAGTGGTCCTTGAGGAAGGGCACACTTTTCTAGATGGTTTTAGGGCTGAAATACTTCATCAACAAAAAGCCCTAATTTGCATGTATGACAACAGTGACGTTTTTCACTTTCTCTTGTGAAAGATGCTCTCTTCAGCTTGGCTCTGATACCATGTTAATGTTTAAGCCATTATTATAGTTCTTTGCATTTCAATAGATAACAACAACATAAGACAAGATCACTGAGAAATACACAATCACAAGAGACACAACATTTATCCTGGGAAACCTTCTAGGGGAAGAAAACCCAACAAAACTTCCTTATTATAGATAGCCAATACAATGCAGATAACTCAAACAAATACAGAAAGTCCTCTCCCAAAGATGTGCCTCTCTCTCTCTCTCTTCTCCAACTGTAGCTCCAAAACTTGTCTCTCAAAATGAACAAGTGAGTGTGTGTCTAAGTGAGGCGCTAGCCTCCTTATTTATACAAGTCTGGAACGTGTGGAAGTGTCTTTTCATTGGCAGGGCCGACTTCTTCTTCTGGGTGGTTATAACCACCTTTATTATATTTCGGGGCTTCTTTAATATATTCTGGGGCTGACTTCTCTTTCTGCCTATTACAATTACATTATGACCAATCCACAAAAGGGGATTTGGTCCTTTACAGTAGCCGACATGATCAATCCACAATGGGGATTGATCCAATGAATAATATATCATATAAGAATTAGAATACACTTTGCAGTTACATTATTTCAACACTTAGTTTCTTCAAATTCATCACCATTGGTGTAGTCTTGGGCTTACAGTTCAACATCCCAAACTTCTTCAATATCTCAACTGTGTACTTTGCTTGACTCGGGAAGATCTCATCAGTTCTTTGCCACACCTCTAGTCCTAAGAAGTAGCGCATCATACCAAGGTCCTTCATCTCAAAATCAGAGGCCAATGCATACTTGCATTCAACAATAAGGCTCTATGTACCGGTGAGGAATAAATCATCAACGTAGAGGACCAAAATCAGGGACTCACCATTAACAGTCTTGTAGTACAGGCTGGGATCGACAACACTTTTGCTGAAGCTCAAAATCATTAGGTGTCCATCAATCCTTGCATACTAAGCTCGAGGTGGTTGCTTGAGTCCATACAAGGCCTTCTTCAACCTGGACACATGAGACTCCTTCTCATGTATCACGAAACCATCTGGCTGCTCGATGTATACTTCTTCCTCAATCTCTCTATTTAGAAAGTTCAAACCATAACCAAAGAGAAAGTCCAAGCCAAAACCGAAATGCCAGTTGCAGCAACTGCAACTCCTCTCCAAACTTGCGCACCACTGGTCTTATGCAGTTGTGAGAGTGAGAGTGACAAATGAGCTATAGCGCCCTCTTATTTATAGTCCTCCAAGTGACCTAACTGGGCCGACTTCTACTTCTGGAGGCTAATAACTCAATAATAAATATTCTCTCGAGCCGACTTGTCTCCTAGGGTTATTATCCCACGTTTTAAGGTTTCTCTTGCTTCTCGGAATATTTCGGTGTCGTCAGCGTTACATGTAAAGGTTAATACCTCCCGCAGCTACCATAATATCAACACTCCCTCCTAGCTAGGGAGGTATTAAAGGAAATGGTCTTGAGCACAAATAGACCATTCAACCAGTAGCATCATCATAGCCACACAAGCTATCTCATGGTCAAATCATGAGCACCATCATCACTATCAGTATCACCTGATAGCATTAACTGCATCATCTCTTGAAGCCATACTCCATCTAAGTAATTGGGCATGATGCTGATTAAGTCACTCACTCCACAGAGTGATACAAGAATCATTCTTCTAATCTGGACACTCACTCCACAGAGTGATACAAGAATCATTCTTCTAATCTGGACATACGTCCTAAAAGAATGACTATCCTGGACCATTTTCCACAAGGAGAATGTTTTTCCATCAACATACTGACTATCCATCTAGCTGGCAATCATCTCCAACACTAGTGATAGTCTCCATGGTAATCAGAACAATGCCATCCAATAGAACACAACTGTGTCTATCCATAGTTGTACCCAGTGGTACACAACCACTCCTAGTAGCACACGACTACTAACGAGTGACACACACTCACTATCAGTGGATCACATCCACCACAATAGCATACAACTACTGTCCAGAGACTTACAGTCTCTACAACAATCATATCATCTGATATCAACTTGTATAAAACAATATCATGATATAAAGTGAGTCATCCGGGCCATTCTTCCACTCACATCTGTGAGATCTGGAAGAGCATCTGCCCTTAGAAAGTTCTAGTTCAGAAAGTGGTTCGAGATTTCTAACGGACATGCATTTTCCAGTTCAGAAAATGGCCTAGATCGGACAATCATTTTCGTAATGAAAATGGTCTGATAGATTGCTAATGTATCATAGACAACGCTTCCCCTTGTGGCCAGTGTGGGGGAATGGTCTAGGATAGTCATTCTTCTTGGCAATCACTTTGAGTAGTGGTCAAGTAGAATGGTCCGCCTCGTCGGGTAGTCATTCTTTCAAAGTTCACAATTGTGAGCAGTTTCGAAGAATGGTCTGTTTTGGAGGTTGGTGCAGGACAGTCATTTCCATAGGAAATGGTTTGGATAGTCATTCCCTAGGGCAGACTCATTCTCTCTAGGTTGCATTGTGATTAGTGTCAGAGGAATAGCCCAGTTAAGTGAATGGTCTAGGTTCAGGAATCAGGGACAGACATTTCCTAGGGCAGACTCATTCTCTCCAAGTTGCACTATGATGAGTGCCAGAGTAATGGCCCAGTTAGGTGAATGGTCCAGGCTCAGAAATTAGGTATAGTTATTCTTCTATGCTTGAGAAGAATAGTCCAGATAGCCCATGGCTGATGTTTTTCTTTTCGAGGGCAGATGCTCTTTCAGATCTCACAGATGTGAGTGGAAGAATGGCTCAAATGACTCAATTTATATCATGATATTGTTTTATGCAGGTTGATATCAGATGATATGATTGTTGTGGAGATTGTATGTCTCTTGATAGTAGTTGTATGCTACTGTCGTGGATGTGATCCACTGGTAGTGACTGTGTGTCACTTGTTAGTAGCTGTGTGCTACTAGGAGTGGTTGTGTACCATTGGGTAGTAGTTGTGTACCACTGGGTAGTAGTTGTGTACTACTATGGATAGAAACAATTGTGTTCTATTGGATGGCATTGTTCTGATTGCCATGGAGACTATCACTAGTGTTGGAGATGATTCCCAACTAGATGGATAGTCAGTATGCTGATGGACAGACATTCTCCCTATGGAAAATGGTGGTATAGGACAATCATTCTTCTAGGACGTATGTCCAGATTAGAAGAATGATTCTTGTATCACTCTATGGAGTGAGTGACTTATTCAAGATCATGCCCGATTACATAGATGGAGTATTGCTTCGAGAGATGATGTAGTTGATGCTATCAAATGATACTGATAGTGATGATGGTACTCATGATTTGACCATGAGATAGCCTGTGTGGCTATGATGATGCTATCGGTTGAATGGTTTGTTTGTGCTCAAGACCATTGCCTTTAATACCTCCCTAGATAGGAGGGTGTGTTAATATTATGGTAGTTGCGGGAGGTATTAACCATAGGTGTGCTTGTTTCACCATAGACAATATAGCAATATTGTCACCCAACCATAGGCACAAAGGCCACCCCGAGCACCTTAACTTTGACAGAGAGAATAATTTCGGAAGCAAATCCTAGAACCAATAGCCAACCAAGGTAGCGTACCTCTCTTTAGAGCTAGTGTACTGGGCAGAAAGTCCAAACCATAACCAAAGAAAAAGTCCAAGCCAAAATGGAAATGCCAGTTGCAGCAACTGCTGCTGCAGCTCCTCTCCAAACTTGCCCACCACTGGTCTTATGTACTGGTGAGATTGAGAGTGACAAATGAACTCTAGCGCCCTCTTATTTATAGTCCTCCAAGTGACCTAACTAGGCCGACTTCTACTTCTGGAGGCTAAGAACTCAATAATAAATATTCTCTTGAGCCGACTTGTCTCCTAGGTTTATTATCCAACATTTTAGGGTTTCTCTTGCTTCTCGGAATATTCTAGTCTCGTCAGGGTTACATGTAGAGGTTAATACCTCCCGCAGCTACCATAATATCAACACTCCCTCCTAGCTAGGGAGGTATTAAAGGCAATGGTCTTGAGCACAAACAGACCATTCAATCGGTAGCATCATCATAGCCACACACGCTATCTCGTGGTCAAATCATGAGCACCATCATCACTATCAATATCATCTGATAGCATTAACTGCATCATCTCTCAAAGCCATACTCCATCTGTGTAATCGAGCATGATGCTGAATAAATCACTCACTCCACAGAGTGATACAAGAATCATTCTTCTAATCTGGACATACGTACAAGAAGAATGATTGTCGTGGACCATTTTTTAAAGGGATAATGTATGTCCATCAGCATACTGAATATCCATCTAGCTGGTAATCATCTCCAACACTAGTGATAGTCTCCATGGCAATCAGAACAATGCCATCCAATAGAACACAACTGTGTCTATGCATAGTAGTACACAACTACTACCCAGTGGTACACAACCATTCCTAGTAGCACATGATTACTAACCAGTGACACACAATCACTACCAGTGGATTACATCCACCACAGTAGCATACAACTACTGTCCAGAGACATACAATCTCCATAACAATCATATCATATGATATCAACCTGTATAAAACAATATCATGATATAAATTGAATCATCTAAGCCATTCTTCCACTCACATCTGTGAGATCTGAAAGAGCATTTGCCCTCAGAGAGTAAAGCATCAACCATGGGCTATCTGGACTATTTTTCTCAAGCATAGAAAAATAACTGTCCTTGATTTCTGAACCTGGACCATTCACCTAACTGAGCCATTCCTCCGACACTAATCATAGTGCAACTTGGAGAGAATGAGTCTGCCCTAGGGAATGCCTGTCTCTTATTGCTGAACCTGGACCATTCCTCTAGCACTAATCACAGTGCTACTTGGAGAGAATGAGTCTGCCCAAGGGAATGACTGTCCGGACCATTTCCTATGGAAATGATTGTCCTGCACCAACCTCCAAAACAGACCATTCTTCGAAACTGCTCACAACTGTGAACTTCGAAAGAATGACTGCCCGACGAGGCATACCATTCTACTTGACCACTACTCAGAGTGGCTGCCAAGAAGGATGACTCTCCTAGACCATTCCCCCACACTGGCCATAAGGGGAATCACTGTCTATGGCACATCAATAATCTATCAGACCATTATAATTACAAAAATGAATGCCGATTTGGACCATTTTCTGAACTGGAAAATGCATGTCCGTCAGAAATCTCGAACCCTTTTCCAAATTGGAAAGGAACTTCCCATCCTGGACCATTTTTCGAATTGGAAAATAACTGTCCATAAATCAATAACATATCAGTGCTCCCTCCCAACCTGGGAGTAATCACTTCCTTTTCCAATAAGGAAGTTGTCTTCACGAGCCCCAACTTGTCTCTTAAGTACGCAAACTTTTCATCTTGGACAGAGGCTTTACCAAAATATCTGCTATCTGCTCATCTGTGGAGATATACTAGAGAACCACTTCTCTCTTCTGGAATTTATGACGGAGAATATAATGCTTGATCTCAATGTACTTCGACCTGTCATGGAACATCGGTTTCTCTGAAAGCTTCACATAGTTTTGTGCATTACAATATATCATGGTCGAATTCAACACCTGAACAGACGATCGAGAAAACAACTTATTGCTTCTGTACAAGCATCACAAGCTGCAATATACTTTGCTTCTGTAGTGTTGATTGCAACAGACTTCTGTTTCCTGCTAACTCATGACATCGTGGCAAAGCTCAAACTGAAACATATCCAAGTAGCACTCCTTCTATCATTTGTACTCCTTGCCCAATCTAATCGATAAATTCATGCAATTGTATGCCATAATTAAAACGTCCCACAAAACAAATATCCGGCTGAGTATTCTCCAAATACATTAACGATCCAATCAATTGTCAATATAGAGACGGGTCTACTGCGTTAGAGTCGCTTCAACTTCTTCAGATCTGTTATCACGGGAGTTAGCCATAGATTTGCAATCCATCATTCCGGACTTCTGAGTAACCATTATGATACACTTTCTCTGTCATAGGAAGTTTTCTCCACGCTTCTGCTGTATATGAGATACTCTGCATCAATTTGCTTGAATCCATACAAGGTCTTCTTCCATTTGCATACATGGGTCTCTTTCTGGTATAAGCTTCTTTCTCAATTTGCTTTATTGGGAAGAAGAGTCTTTTACATGTAAATTTCAATCCATGGATATTGCAAGAGGTATATCTAGTTTACTGGAACATGCTGTCGTCATAGTCTTCCCCCTCCTTCTTGAAGAACCTTTAGTTCTGAATCTCGCAATGCTTCCATTCATAGGTCTTTTTCACATTTTCTTACATACACTGTTTTTCATCACAACTTCTATCTCTTCTGGTTGACTGCTTCTAGTGGGTTCAAACCAAGCTAGTTGTCTTATGATTCTCGGTATAATAACTGGTTGTTTTGGCTTTTCTTTCTTTCTTGGAATCTTCATGTTCTTCCTCATGTTCCTCTTTAGCTTTTGGGTCCATGGAGTCTTCTATAGATTCCATGCCCTTCCTTCCTGAAGATTCCAACTTCTTCCTTTCATCATAGGAACATGGATGTAGATGGACAACCAAGGATACTTAAGACTTCTTTTCGATGAAGACTTCTTCTAGAGTCAAACTGAACACGTGCTGCTTATCATGGCTGCTACTTTCAATGGGAACATGGACATATACTTCATAATCTTCACGGATTCTTCAATGGATTGCATCATTTAGGGTTAGCTCCATTCTAATCCTGGCATTCATGCATGAATGCATGCTCTTCTTTTGGAATTTTGTAATCAGCTCCCTCCATCTAAGAGAGTCCATGCTTCCGTTTGCATCCTTATTGCCTTCTGCAAACTGTCACAAGTCTTATTCTAATTTCCTCTTGATTACTGACTTCTTTCTGATTTGACTCCTTCTGGGTGTCTTCAAGTTTGATTCTGATTTCGGCTTATCTGGCAGTTGTTACATATATAATAGATTCCTTAGGAATTTGCCTGTTGATGATTACAACTGCGTGAGACATCCTTTAGGATACAGACTGAGTGAGTCAACCTTAGAGAGAGCCCATGAGTTGGGTGTGCCCATGAGATGGGTGTGTGGTTCTTCTTTGAGACGGAGATGGAACGTTGTGTGCCCCTGTGTGGGGTGAGGAAGCCCATGAGTTGGGTGTGCCCATGAGATGGGTGTGTGGTTCCTCTCTGAGACGGAGATGGAACGTTGTGCCCCTGTGTAGGGTGAGAAAGCCCATGAGCTGGGTGTTTGGTTCCTCTCTGAGACGGAGATGGAATGTTGTGTGCCCCTGTGTGGGGAAGCCCATGAGTTGGGTGTGTCGTTCTCTCTGAGACAAAGATGAAACGATGTACTGGTCTCCTCTGTGCAGAGAGTTGAGATGATGTGATACTCCAGATGATTCTCCTGTGAGACGCAGTGAGAAAGAGATCTGTTGAGTTGGACGTGTCTGGGGCTGAGCTTAGGTGAACGTGATCCTAGTGGTTGAGCACTAGTGAGTGTGTTTCTTCTGTGAGACGCAGTGAGAAAGAGATCTGCTGAGTTGGACGTGCCTGTGGCTGAGCACAGGTGAACGTGATCCTAGTGGCTGAGCACTAGTGAGTGTGATTCTCCTGTGAGACGCAGTGAGATAGAGATGTGGACATCCTTGTGGTTGAGCACAGATGGATGTGCCCCTAGTGGCTGAGCACTAGTGGGTGTATGAGATCCTTTGCTATATTGTACAAGAGTCAGACTTACCTGTAACCCTATTTGTGATGTAAAGGGTACAGGTCGGCCCCACCATAAAGTGAGATAATTAATGTAAAAGATAATTAATATAGTAATTGTTAATTATATTGTGAGTTATTGAGGTCGGCCTTGTTGTGCCAATAGACACTATTGTTGATAGGCTTAGTATAGTATAAATAAAGGTAAATTCCCCATTGAGGAATCATAACACAAGTGTGAGTTTGGAAATTTCAACAATTACTTGCTCTTGAGAAAAGTGCGCACCTCTCTTGGGTGCTAGTCTTCTAGGGTTTGTGAGCACCCTTTTGTGTGCTAGGTTTATGGTGTGGGAGGTCTTTCTCTTGAAGAATATAGCAAAGGATTGGCTGGGTTTTCTTCCCTTATTGAGAAGGGTTTCCCAGGATACTTCTTGTGTACTTGTGCATGGTGTTTTCTTCTTGTGATCTTGGTTGTTGTAACAAATTGTTAATCGTGAAATTGCAAATGTCTATGGTTCAAGTAAAATGCTAAAATGGAATGAACTTCATGCTTGAGCGTAGCTTAATGAAAAATCAACATTGCCAACGTACTTCATCTTCTTGTAGTCATCGTAATAACAATCCTTATCTTGTTATTCTTTCATAGGTATTGTTTCATTGACCATCTTCTCTTCTAAGAAATATATATGCATGATATGTACAGGAACTATGTAAACATGGTATGTACAAGAACTATGTTATAGAAGAATATCGTTACCTTGACTAGAAGAAGTTTGTTTTATCCTGCTTGGCTTTCTTTGAGGGTTCCCTTTCTTTGGCAACTATTGCTTCGTCTGTTTCCTTCCTTTTCTTTAACTCAGAATAGTGGTTCCTGTAGTGACCATATTTTCGACAGTTGAAGCATTGTATTTTTGACATATCCTTTTCTTGATTTGGTTTCTTCCTTCAGCCAAACTTCCTCTTATTCCAGAAATTCTTGAATTTTGCTGTGACGGCTTGATCATCATATTTCTTTTGGGATTTCTCTTTTGCGTTAATCCTTGATTCTTCTTGTGCACATCAAGTCCAAATTTCTTCAAATGTGGGATACTCCTCTCTTGTGTTCATGCTTGCGGCAAATGTATCCCATGTCTTGGGAAGGCCATTGAGTACTATATTTACCAGTTCCTTTTCTGAAATGATATCTTCAATAGCTTGTAGTTGATCTCTTAACTGAGAGATTCTCACAAAGTATGATGTTATGCTATCATAACCATTCATGTTCATGTCACATAGCTCATTTTTCAGACTCATTACTTGTCCAATGTTTTTGACTGAGAAGAGGTTAGTTAGGGCATCGTAGTACGTACATCTTCTTAGATGAGTCAAGATGAGAGATGTAGGGTATCAACAGAGTCCACTATGATACTCATAGTGTTGATGTCATTGTCCTTGGACTTCTCCATAACTGCAACGTTCTGAGGGTTCCTTCTCTTTTCCCGCTTCAAACTGTGGTTCCATGATCTTGCCTTTCACGATATCTAATACTTTGTTCTTGCCAAGGATGAGGTTAATCCTTGTTTTCCATGCTCTAAAGTTAGAAGCCCTTTCTAACTTGTTTTTTGACTTCATAGAGTAAGTCATGACTGCTTTGACTTGGTCAACCTTTGACTTTGACTTGGTCAACCTTTGACTTTGACCAAAAAGTCAAACTTTACATTGTGGCTTGCTGAGAGTACCAGGAGGTGTGCTTGGCTAGGGCGCACTAGGCTATCCAGGAATTAGGTCAAGCTCTTCACTTAAGGTGACTTAACAAGAGGGTCAGGGTTTCGTTGCTTCCGCAAAATTTTGACTGCAACTGCAACTATAACTGAGTGAATCCTCTCAATCTATCTTTCAGCGATTAGACTGTTCGAAGATAGTGTGGGCCCATAATTTGTTAGAAAAATAGGTGTGCTTGTTTCACCATAGACAATATAGCAAAATTGTCACCCAACCATAGGCACAAAGGTCACCCCCGAGCACCTTAACCTTGACAGAGAGAATAATTCCGGAAGCAAACCCTAGAACCAATAGCCAGCCAAGGTAGCGTACCTCTCTCTAGAGCTAGCGTACCAGGAAGAAAGTCCAAACCATAACCAAAGAGAAAGTCCAAGCCAAAACCGAACTACCAGTTGCAGCAGTTGCAACTCCTCTCTAGATTTGCGCACCACTGGTCTTATGTAGTTGTGAGAGTGAGAGTGACAAATGAGCTCTAGCACCCTCTTATTTATATTCCTCCAACTGACATAATTGGGCCGACTTCTACTTCTGGAGGCTAATAACTCGATAATAAATATTCTCTTGAGCTGACTTGTCTCCTAGGGTTATTATCCAACATTTTAGGGTTTCTCTTGCTTCTCGGAATATTCTAGTCTCGTCAGGGTTACATGTAGAGGTTAATACCTCTCGCAGCTACCATAATATCAACATGGTGTACACAAAGGGCTTGATGCTCTTGATTAAATGACAATCACATGCCCTTATACGTGATAGAATCCAATGAAAATGCTGCAATCCTACCAATCTTGAAATCCTGAAAACTGTTAAGTCTGCTGAGTTTTGAATGGGATATGAAATTCTACTTTCTCCATATGAAGTCTGATGAGGTAGGAATCACTCTCAAACATCTTGAAACAATTAATGATAATGTTAAAAATTTAAGTAAATGTCTAAACTTGTATTGAAACGTATGTTGCAGGGAACTCCTTGCCAACCTCGTATCGGTACCGGAAACCCCACGAAACGTCGAAATGGGTATGAAACCCGGTCGAAACGCCACCGGTCGTACTGTACGGTGTTTCGCGAGTACGAAACGTCGTACGGTATGGCCGACAACGTTTCAACCAATTTTTCCATTTTTGTAGGCCCATACAACGGTCTAAGAAGGCCGTGGGCCCCTTTTAACTCATCTAACTGGCTGTAAATCGATTTTTTAAGGGAATTTGTGCTTTCATATTGTTTCTTTTTCCTTTTTTTTTTGATTATGAATTTGGAAACATCTAGAAACAATTGGAAACCCTAACAACCCAATATTTCCTATAAGAAAGCACTTGGTTCACTCATTCCTCACACATTCTTGAGCAAGAGGAGGTTCCTAGTGCAACGACAAGCATTTCGATTGTGGTTTGGAGCATTGGGAACAAGCTTTTGGTGCATTTTCAGCAAGAGGAAGGTTGTGGGCAGCAAGAAGGAGGAGGGTGTGTGAATTGTTGAATTTGGTGAGCATTCATGGCAGATTTCCATTGATTTTTTCTATGTTTTTAGTGTTTTTGCATCATGCATTCCTTCTCTAACAGTGGGCAGATTTTTTTATTGTTTTTGCAACATTCACGGCTTCTCAAAGTGTCGTTATCTCTTCCCCTGTAGCACCTCAACTAAGCAGGCAACAAGAATACTATCCTTTGTGGAGGCATGTTACTAAGATCAAGCAAATGGGTGGCGGTGGGGGTTCATGCGAATGGAGGTGCAATTTATGTAAGAATGAGAGGGCCTTCAAGGGCTCTTACACAAGAGTCGAGGCTCACATTTTGCATGAACGAGTTCAGGGTGTTGAAGGTTGTTCACTTACCATAAATCTAGAGGTGAGGACTACGTTCAAGAGAGAGCATGATGATGCTCAAATGTTGAAGGAGCATAGAGCTAAAATTGCTATGGGTGGCACTAGCAAGCATACTCCTAACTTGGGTGCTAGCAATGAGCCAATGATTTTTCATGAAGCAAGGAAGAGGAGGGCAACCTTGATAGAAGAAGATATATCCAAGTTTGCAACTGTAGGTACATATAGCAGATTGTTGAAAATGCTCAGCAATCAAGGGAGAGAAGAAGCTAGGTCTAGAGTGGCAAGGGCCATATTTGCTTGTGGAATCCCATTTAATGTGGTTCGGTCCCCCTATTGGCAGGATTTGGTGAAGGCAATTAACAGAACCCCTCAAGGTTTCAAGGGGCCAAACTACGAAAAACTTAGAACAATTTTGCTCAGGAAAGAGAGGCTACTACTTGAAGATGTTCTAAAACCAATTCGTAGCTCGTGGGGCAGCATAGGAGTTTCCATTATCTTAGATGGGTGGACTGATGCAAGGTGGAGGCCATTGATCAATGTCATTGCATCGTCACCAAAAGGAGCAATATTCCTTAAAGTAGAAGATTGTTCATGTGAGGTGAAAGATAGTAACTTCATTGCTGATATTTTAATTGCTGCTATTGAACAAGTAGGGCCAGGAAATGTGCTGCAAGTTATCACAAATAATGCACCTGTTTGCAAAGTTGCAGGCTTGATTGTTGAGAGTAGATACAATCATATCTTTTGGAGTCCTTGCATCGTCCATAATCTTAATCTGATTTTAGAAAAGATTGAGTCAAAAACTAAATGGATTAAGGAGGTCACACGACAAGCGAGGAAGATAATAAAATTCATCACCAACTGTTAAGGTTTAAGCTATTATTAGGTTTCTTTTCAATTTACTAGATAACCATAGCATATATAGGATCACTGAGAAATACACAATCACAAGAGACACATCATTTATCTTGGGAAACCCTCATGGGTGAGAAAACCCAACAAAAACCTCCTTAATATAGATAGCCAATACAATGCCAAGAGAATAAACCAAACAATACAGAAAGTCCTCTCCCAAGAATGTGCCTCTCTCTCTCTTCCTTCTTCTCCAACTGCAGCTCCAAACTTGCGCTCTAATAAACAAGTGAGTGAGTGAACAAAAGAGGCGCTGGCCTCTCTTATTTATACAATTTGGCAGGTGCTGAATTGAGGTGTCTTTTCACTGGCAAGGCCGACTTCTCATTCTAGGTGGTTATAACCGCTTTAATATATTCTGGGGGCCGACTTCTCATTTAACCTATTACAATTAGGGTTTGACCAATCCGCAAAAGGGGATTTGGTCATTTACAATACCCAACATGATCAATCCACAAAAGGGGATTGATCTAATGAATAATACATCAATAATGAATAGAATACTCTTTGCAGTTACAATATTTCAACACTCCCCCTTAAAAAGAAGGGTATTCTACAACAACATCAGGCGAGAGAGAGGACAACATCATCAACAACATCTTGGAACACTGATTGGCGTATTTATAAATCATTGGAAGTTTTTCTCATCATTAATATCATCATTCACAACATAGAGCTGGAATGGTATCATCATTTGCATCAACATGGATTAGTATAAAACTAATACATCATCATCACAACACGAGGCTGGTCACATCATCACAGCACGAGGCTGGCACATCATTGGCATGAAGCTGGCATCACAACACTAGGCTGGCACATCATCACAACAATTAAGCTGGCACATCATCACAACAATTAAGCTGACACATCATCACTACTCCCCCTTTCGAGGGAGGTCCTTTCGAACTATACCAAGCTTATCTCGAAAGTGCTCAAACTTTACACGAGATAGAGGCTTGGTCAACACATCAACAACCTGTTCATCCGTGCTAACATATTGGAGCTTTATGGCTCCTCTCTGCACCATGTCACGGATGTAGTGATATCGGATCTCTATGTGTTTTGACTTGTCATGAAATACATGATTCTCTGTCATCTTTATGCAGCTCTGGTTATCACATAGGATCATGGTTGCTTCCATCTCTAGGTCGAATAGATCTGTCAACAACTTCCGAAGCCATATGGCTTCACAACTGGCAGAACATGCAGCAATGTATTCTGCTTCCGTTGTGCTGAGAGCAATGCTTGATTGCTTCCTACTCTGCCATGAGATCATGGCTGACCCCAGACTGAAACAACATCCTGAAGTGCTCTTTCTGTCAGAGACACTTCCAGCCCAATCTGAATCAGTGTACCCACTCAGTCTGAAGTCATGATCTCCTTCATAATTGAGACCACAATCTAATGTACCCTTAAGGTACCTCATCACATGTTTTGCAACAACTAGGTGAACATGTCTGGGTTCTACTAGAAACTGACTTAAAGTGTTCACAGCAAAACAAATATCTGGTTTGGTGTTCGTCAGATACATCAACGATCCAATGATCTATCTATACAACGTAGCATCAATCAATTCTAACGAAGTGTGGACCAGGAGCTTCAACTTTGTTTCCATGGGTGTATTCATGGACTTGCACTCCAACATATCAAATCTCTTCAGGATTTCAACTGCATACTTCCCTTGGTTAAGGAAGATCCTCTTTGGACTCTGCCATACCTCAAGACCTAAGAAATAGTGCATTAGGCGAAGGTCTTTCATCTCAAATTCTGCAGCGAGCTTCTTCTTACATTCAGTGATGAGCTTTTCTTCTCCAATTAAGAATAAGTCATCCACATACAACAACAATATAACTGGCTCATCATTCATAACCTTGAAGTAGAGGTTAGAATCAGCTTTACTCTTGGTAAAGCCCAAGCTCGTTAGAAAACTGTCTATCCTTCCATACCAAGCTCTAGGAGCTTTGCTTCAATCCGTACAGAGCCTTTTTCAACTTTGCAGACATGAGTCTTCCTGTCTTCAACTTCAAATCCTTGAGGTTGTTCTATATACACTTCTTCTTTAATGACACCATTTAAGAAAGTTGTCTTGACGTCCATTTGGTGTAACTTCCACTTCATCTTAGCTGCAAGAGCTATGAAGGTTCTGATCGAAGTGTATCTGGCTACAGGAGCAAATGTCTCTTCATAGTCAATGCCTTCCTTTTGAGAAAAGCCACGAGCGACAAACCTTGCTTTATACTTTTCAATA
>ML821820.1:11250-37682 GCA_009831015.1 Picea engelmannii | reverse complement strand
GAGAGTAGGTTCTTTGTCAAACCTGGTACATAGAGTACATCCTTCATCTTCATTGGAGTCCCTGAATTAAGCTTGTAGTTTGATTCTCCCACTCCCTTGATAGGGTATTGATAATCATCTCCAAGTGTAACTTTTTGAGAAAACTTCTTTTCTGAAAGGCAAGAGAGAATGTCTCTTTGAACTGTCATGTGCTTGGAAGCACCACTATCAATGAGCCAAGTGTCCTCTCTAGGTGATATTGATCCTGAGAGGGCCGAGATTAAGACATAGTCTTCAATTCGTTCTTTTATCATCTTTGTGGGTGGCTCTTCATCTTCAACTGCATGGGCATGATGCCTCTTGTTTTTCCTCTTGTATTCTTCTCGTCTAGTTGGACAATGTCTCGCAGTATTTCCCATCTTGTCACAATGGTAGCATTGGTAAGATGAGAAATCTCTTTCTTTTCTTTGTCCTTTCTTCTGGAATCTCCTTGGTTGAGATTCTTTATGTATGAATTTGTTTTATGGTTGAGACTCTTTATGAGTTTCTTTTTGGAAGTAAGACTTCTTTCTTCCTCGTTTAGTGTGAGTAGCTAGGGCTTGATCTTCATCTCTTGATAGTAAAGCTTCTCGGTTAGCTACTCTTGATTCTTTTTGAATACATTCTTCCCAAAGACTGTCAAATTTTAATTTCTCCTTTCTGGCACAAATAGTTTGGATGAATGCATCCCAAGGTCTTGTGAGACCATTCAGGGCCGTCATTATTAGTTCGTCTTTGTCTATAGTAGATCCAATTGCTTCTAGTTGTTCTTTGAATTGTGATATTTTGGAGAAATATTCCTCGATTGCTTCTCCTTTCTGCATCCTTGTATTCTTGAGTTGAGTTCTTAGATTCATCTTTCGATTTATGTTCTTTCCTTCATATAATCTGGTTAGGGTATTAAACATTTCTTTTGGAGTCTTCTTTGAAGATACTTGAGGAATCAAGTGATCTTTGATAGAATCTTCAATGATTCTTTTAGCCCAAATTTTGTCCTTTTGGTGCTTTTCTTTATCTGCAGCATCGACGAGTTCTGGTACTTCTTTAACGAATCAAGAATGAGTCCAATCCTATACTTCCAGGCACAAAAGTTTTCCACACCTTCTAGCTTGTCAACAAGCTTAGTGCTTGCAGACATCTTTTACCTGGAGCTAGGAAAATGACCAAAAAATGAAAATGCTTAGATTTGAATTTTGAACTTACCAGGAGGTGCGCTTGGCTGAGGCGAGTAGCCTAGTGTGGTTAGATTTCAGAAAATCCAACTTTTACTCCTTCAAACTTGATCAACAGATTTCTGGACTGGTGCTTCTAGTTTTTTGGTACTTCTGGTTTTCTGGTACTTCTGGTACTCAGGTACTTCTGGTACTTTGTAAAAACTAGGGTTTCACTTTCGGGGAGATCTAGCCACTAAAAAGGTGCGCTGAAGATTCCAAAGTGTTCCTTGAGGTAGGGCACACTTTTCTAGATGGCTTTGGGGCTGAAATTCTTCAATAAAAAGCCCTAATTTGCATGTACAACAACAATGACGTTTTTCTTCTTCTTGTGAAAGATGCTCTCTTCAGCTTAGCTCTGATACCATGTTAAGGTTTAAGCTATTATTAGGTTTCTTTTCAATTTACTAGATAACCATAGCATAGATAGGATCACTGAGAAATACACAATCACAAGAGACACATCATTTATCTTGGGAAACCTTCATGGGGGAGAAAACCCAACAAAACTTCTTTAATATAGATAGCCAATACAATGCCAAGTGAATAAACCAAACAATACAGAAAGTCCTCTCCTAAGAATGCACCTCTCTCTCTTTTCCTTCTTCTCCAACTACAACTCCAAACTTGTGCTCTAATGAACAAGTGAGTGAGTGAACAAATGAGGCGCTGGCCTCTCTTATTTATACAATCTAGCAGGTGCTGAACTGAGGTGTCTTTTCATTGGCAGGGCCAACTTCTCATTCTGGGTGGTTATAACCACTTTAATATATTCTGGGGGTCGACTTCTCATTTAGCCTATTACAATTAGGGTTTGACCAATCCGCAAAAGGGGATTTGGTCATTTACAATACCCGACATGATCAATCCACAAAAGGGGATTGATCTAATGAATAATACATCAATAATGAATATAATACTCTTTGCAGTTACAATATTTCAACACCAACCACCACCAGTGTCAAGCAATATTGAGAACACTCCAAATTGGAGTTGCTCAAAGTTGCTGAGACAAGATATGCCTCCAACTTCATCATGCTGCGTCACCTTGTGGAGGTTAAAACTGCATTAATGAGTATGGTGGTGGGTGCCACTTGGGTTGAGTGGAGACAGGCAGATTCAGAGAGGGGAAGTATGGTGCGAAGGGTGTTGATTGATGAGGATTGGTGGAGCAAGATAGAATTCTTGCTCAAGTTCACATTACCAAAATTTGGGCTTCTCCGAGATGCAGACACAAACAAACCTTTCTTAGGAGAGATTTATGATGGCATGGATACCATGGTTGGGAAAACCGTGGAAATTATTACATAGGAGGCTCCAACTCTTCTTTTTGTTGATGTTGATTTTGCTGAGCATGTGAGATCCATCATGGTTACGAGGTGGAACGGATTTAACATTCCATTGCACACTTTGGCACATGCTCTAAATCCTAGATTTTATGATGAAGATTTCATTGCTCAAAGCAATGGGAAGAGGAAGGCCACACATAAGGACAAGGAGGTGGCCAGTGGAGTGAAAAAGGCCTTCTAGAGGTTGTTTCCAAGTTCTCAACAAACAATGGTGAGGGAAGAATTTGCTTGTTTTGCTGTTGGATTAGAGGATTTTGCAGACATATCATCTTTGGAGGAGAGGAGGACCATGAACCCGATGAAATGGTGGACTTGTCATGGGGCAAATGGTGTATATTTGCAAAGCCTTGCCACTCGTATTCTATAACAAGTGGCAAGCTCTTCATCGACAGAAAGGAATTGGAGCACCTATGGCTTCATTCATTTCGTGAAGCACAACAGGTGGGATCCCAGAAGGCTGAAGATCTTGTATACGTGCATTCAAACCTCCGCCTGGTGTTTCGTAGGGGTGAAGAATATGCAACTGGGCCTCATAAAGAGTGGGATGTGGATGTAGAATGCCCAGACTTGGAGCTCTCTCTTGGTTCTCTTGATATTGGTGATGATGCAACAACAACTGCAAGTGGAATTGCCTCTTCTACGCATCTAGGCTCTAGTTCTGCTAAACATGCATCTTGTTCTATTTTTAATGATGGTGATGATGATGAGTATGATATGTATTAGGATTCAGGAATCTATGTAATTGCAGTTGTCTTTAGCTCATATTTTATTTCACTTTCAGCACATAAAGCCTCATTTATAAAGGCTAATTTTGGATGTATAGCCTCATCTATAAAGGCTAATTTTCGATTTTGTTGCTTCCCTCATGTACTCAATGATATTGATCATCTATGGGAGTTAATATAGATATGGTTTTCCTTCTAAAATGTCATTTATGTGTGTCATTATGTTTTTCTTGCAAGATAATGTGTTTTCTTTTAAAAAAATTCATATATATATATATATATATATATATATATATACACACACAACGTTTCCCCCGGCGTTTCCATTTTTAGAGGGTCACGTTTCTTGCCGTACCTGTTTTGGAAACTTCCAAACGTTTTCCCATTTTGTGCAACTTAGACTTAAACCTACATTAATTGCCAACATTTTTGGTCAAACCTACTCAAAAACCACAACCATGGTTCAATGTATCCAGGGAACATCTAGGAAACGCTAGGGGAGCATGCTCTTGAATTTTGGGAACACACTCCCAGGGGTGCTCCCTGGATGCTCCCACTCAGAGTGCGGTTCCAGTGGGGGAGCAGCCCTTGGGAGGGTGCTCCCGACAACACTGTATGACGAAGAATGACGGCCATGATAAGTTAAGAAGCTGTATATAGAAATTTTTTCCATTGGCTTTGAGTAATAGAAGCTTGGATCCTCTTCCTAGACATAAGATACGTCAATAATTGAGTGAAATTTTCGCTATGCCTCTGTTCCTTTGCAGAGGTTTGACAATTTTATTTGAAACTGATGTCTATAAATATGTTAAATATGGCTGTGAAGATCTTGTTCATTGTTGCTTTCCCTCTTTACTGCCCATCATCCGTTATTGACCAAAACACTCAAAATGTCCTAGTTGTTTTTGTTATTGATGCTTTCTCAGTTGTATTACCTTTTGGTATGTCTATAAGTGAAGACATGCAGTACTATGAATACTGAAATTAGCAGTAATGAGTACATTTGTTATTGCAGGACTTCCTAAGGATTTTCTCTTCATTCAAACATGCCGAACAAGAAACTCTTTACCAACTTTATTTGCAGGTACATATTGTGTACTCTCTTCATTATGTGCAAAGAATCATATATAAAATTCTGCTTCTCAACTTTTGTTCAAATTTCATTTTGATAATATTTGCCATGCTGTAAGGATCGTATTTTAGTACGCATTGGTGAAGACATTTTTATATGCAATGAAGTTGGGATTATACTTGTAATGTTTGTTCAAGTGTGTAATCTAGGAGCATGGAAGAGAATGAGAGATCTGAGGCTGAGACATGTTTGCCATATTCATTTTATCAGAGATGTAATTGTGATTTTTTAATGAAATACAGATGATAGCTTCCATACACGGGAATATAGAGGTATTTTTTTTGCATCAACACCATTTTTGTTGTGCTGTCATTTTCTTTATTATCAATTTGTTGGATGCAAGTAAGTTGATTGCTGTTGTACTATGCAGGCTTATTAGGTATTGTCTTTATTTTTTCCAAGGAAAATTTGTCTTTATATTCAAGTAAAAAAAAGTTACATTCGGAATGTGCTCGAAGCACTAATTCAAAATAAAGTCTGATAGAAAGTCCAGTAGAGAAAGATTTCCCTCCTGTCATTTCCTATATTGTCATATATATAGTCTAGAAAAGCTAAGTGGCTCAAGGCCGACATAAAAAAGGATCATGTCCATAATAACAATACAAAAAATTATCAGCACAAGAAGATAAATCCTCTCATCACAGTCTATCAATCCAAAAAGACGGTCCATATACAAAGGAAATGATCAGCATCAGAGGGAGAAAGGCCTTATATCCCTATCCTCCCTTCTCTCCTTCTGCAGAATTTTCCCAATCTGTCCCCTGACAGCACTCTTTGACAGCTCATCATCCTCTGTTTATGTTCTTTGAATACATGTTGGAAGCTTATTTCATGAAACTGAACAGCAGCTAATTTGATCTGATCCAAGAGTGGGCTGAATCTGTCCTCCCTTCGCTCCTTCAGCAGAATTTTCCCAATCTGTCCCCTGACAGCATTGTTTGAAAGCTTATCATCCTCTGTATTGTGTTCTTTGAATATATGTTGGAAGCTTATTTGATGAAACTGAGTGGCAGCTAATTTGATCTGATCCAAGAGTGGGCTTAAGGGAAGATTTTGCAATCTATAAGTGCCATTGGCCCACTCAATCACCAATTTTGAGTCTCCAAATACTTGCAGCCTGTCAGCATTCATATCTAGGGCCAATTTCAGCAGAGATTTCTGAGCATCGAGCTCAGCCCAATTATTGCTGCCTCTCTTTAGTCCTAGTTTGATTTTATATCTAGTCCCGACAGTCACGAACAAAACTCCACCAGTACCACAAGGACCAGGATTGCCTTGGCTTGCACCATCAGTGAACCCCCATACTTTTGACTTTATCACTAGCTCACCTATCTGTCTTGGTGCTTCCTGGCTAGCTGTTTGTTTGATATCCTCATGGATATGTTTAATTTTTGTGAAATACTTCCAGGGGAGAGAAAGAAAGGTCTTGGAAAAGCACGACATTCCTAGTGATCCACAGACCTCAAGAAAATACTAAGGGTAAAGCTCTATGATTAGCAACAGATATCCACCTTTTAAAATCCTCAATCAGAGTTTGACCTTTCCAAGATGCTGCAGCCCCCGTTAAAGAGAATACTTCTTTCCATGCAATCCATGAGAATGTGTTTGATACCTTCCTCATCAGCTTTGCACAGTAAACAGAACTCTGGCCCTTGCAAGGCTCTCTTTTCAAGGATATCCCAAGGACCTTATTACTCAAATCCAACCAAAAGAATAACCTAGATTTTAGAGGTGCTTTTTGTCTCCTTACTGGTTTCCACCACTGGCACTCTTCCTGAACATTATTAAAAACATTGCCTTATACCCTAGGCTTGCTTTATAAACACCAGATGGGTTCTGAAACCATACCAGATCATCTTCATCTCCTCTCAGCCTTATGGAACAAATTGATAGTCTGATTACCAAATAAGCCCAGTGATCTGCCTCTTGACCCACTAGTTCCAGGTCTTTTGCCTCATGAGTTCCAGGTCTCTTGCCTTCTTCCAGCCTTGGTGCCAGAATGAGCCCTGATCTATTTTTTCTACATCTGCAAGAGTTAGTATCCCTTTCTGTCTAATAGTTCCAATTAATTCATCACAAAGCCTGTGCTCACCATTGCTGCCTATCCATGAATCAATGCCAATTCTAACCTTCATTCCATTCCCAATTTTCCATACCAGCCAGTTTCCAATGTGGGGAAAGGCCTGTTATCACAGGATTTGTACTTGTGCAAAGCCTTCCACAAGATCCCCAAATCTTGTGTAACTATAGAGGAAACTACCACTGTCACCTAAGTAGAATCTTCCGTCGTTTTAGTGATGGAAGAGGTCCACCACAAGGGAGGCTTCTCTCGTGACTTAAAGGGATCGAATAGCAAGAAATAGCCAAGCCTACCGCCCCCTATCTTGGTTACCCGTTAGTTAGGTCTAGGAAAGAAAAGAGGATTTGCAATGTGATTGTTGTACCTGCCCGGAAAAATGGACAATTTGCAACATATATTGACAATTACCAAGCTAAAGCATGCAATAATGACCTCTTTAGACACCAAACGATTAAAATTTGCTATGGCTATTGTAAATTGCAGCAGTAAACCAGTCTTATAACAACAATAAGTATTTTGCAATAGCATCAAGATAAAGTGCTCAGAAATGTAGCAATTTAGCATGAAAAGTAAGCATTCATCAAGCATAAAAGTATCCAGTTGCTAGAAGTAATTTTTGAACAAGTTAAGCCACCTTCAGATGAGTGTATGCAGCAATTTAATGTAGTTTTAGGTGGCTGTAGCAAACGTTTATAACAACAGCAAGAAATATTGTGAGTTTGCTAGAGTTAGGGTTAGCAATGTTAGTAGGATACTTGAGAGAATAAGAAAAGTGATTTTAACAAAAATTTCACTACAAGAACACTCTTAGATTAGTGCCGTTGTCCTCTAGGGCTTATGGAGTCTCAAATGCATTAAACTTGAAGATTGATCTATATGAAACCAAAGAGGTAGAGTCTAAGCCCTAAGGTGCAAGCACGTTTGGGCCTTAGGATTTAGACTTTGAGGAAGAAGGTACCTAGGGTGCAAGCACGTTTGGGCCCTAGGTGTCGTTTTTCCCTTATTGTAGCTTCACTTTGGTCAAGGATAAAATGTCTAGGGTTAAAAACATAAAGTGCAAGCACTTTTGGGCTTTAGGCTTTTAACCCTAGCAAGGATGCTTCACAAACTTGGACAAATAAGACTTTATGAGGGAAGGAAGCACTTATGTTCCCCTCTTATGGTTCAACAAGATAAAGAGACTTGCAACGAGATAGCAATTTAACACAGGTAACATTAACCAAAGATAAAATTGCAACAAATTACTTATTCCAAGAATCAAGACATCAAAACCCTAATTGCAGAAAATATCCATCCTAGAGAGCAATATCATCCACAAAAAATCCTCCTTCAAGTGTAGCGCATGAGAGAGAAAGACCAAGAGGCCTAAATGTTAAATTTAGAGCTGCTATTAAGTTCTGTTCAATTTACTAGACAATAATAGCATAAGTAGGATCACTGAGAGAAGCACAATCACAAGGTACACAACATTTTATCTTGGGAAACCCTCATGGGGGAGAAAACCTAGCAAAAACTTCCTTAATATTGATTGCCAATACAATGCCAAGATAAAAGACCAAACCGCCAAGAATATCCAAGACTGAGCAATGCGCCTCTCTCTCCTTCTTGCAACTGCAGCTACCTCCAAAAGATGAGCACTTGTTGAGTGAATGAGTGAGTGAGTAAGTGAGGCACCATCGTCACTTATTTATACTAGCTGATAGGCGCTAGGGTTATGTCTCTTCACCAAGCTGGGCCGACTTCTCCAAGTAGTGGCTAAAACCACTTTAATTATCCCTAGGGGCCGACTTTACAAACAACACCATATAACTGTGGTTTGACCAATCCACAAAAGGGGATTTAGTCTTATACAAAGCCCGACATGATCAATCCACAAAAGGGGATTTTATCTATAAAAATAACTCAATTATAGTTAGAATATTCTTTGCAGTTACAATATTTCAACACTCCCCCTTAACAAGAAGGGTATTCTATAACATCATCATGAGAGAGAGAGGGCAACAACATCATCAACATCTGGAACACTGATTGGCACATTTGTAAATCATTGGAAGTTTTTCTCATCATCAATAACATCATCTTTCACGGCATGGAGTTGGAGTAGCATCATCATGATCTGCATCAACATCAATTAGCATAACGCTAAGGCAACACCATCATTAATAGCATGAGGTTTACAACATCATCAACAACACAAGGCTGATACATCATCATCAACAACAACATGAGGCTGATACAACATCATCAACAACACGAGGCTGGTACAACAACATCATCAACACGAGGTCGAGATAACAACATCATCATCATATAGCAACAAAATGAGGCAGGTGCAACAACAACATTTTGTGGTACTTTGACTGACCGTCCTTACTGGACCTTCGAGATCTTCCCAGGAATCATAAGGTTCCCTAGGATAGAAAATCCTAACGGAGCTACCACGTAGTACTCTGACAGGCCGTCCTTACTGGACCTTCAAGATCTGCCTAGGAATCAAAAGATTCCCTAGGATTTTAAACGGAGCTACCACTACTAACCATAGCTGGCATATACATGCACATGTACTTTGACAGACCGTCCTTACTGAACCTTCGGGATTTGTCCAGGGATGATTAGTCCCCTAGGATATAAAATCCTAATTGAGCTACCCATTGTTGGTCAGGATACCATAGTATCATTAGCATCACTCCCCCTTTTCGAGGGAGGTCCTTTCGGACTATACCAATCTTGTCTCAAAAGTATTCAAACTTTACACGAGACAGAGGCTTGGTCAACACATCTGCAACCTACTAATCTGTGCCAACATATTGGAGCTTTACAACTCCTCTCTGCACCATATCACGAATGTAGTGATACCGGATTTCTATGTGCTTCGACTTGTCATGGAATACATGGTTCTCCGTCATCTTTATGCAACTTTGGTTATCACATAGAATCACGATGGTTTCCATCTCCAGATCGAATAGACCTATCAACAACTTCCAAAGCCATATGGCTTCACAACCGACGGAACATGCTGTATTGTATTTCGCTTCTGCCGTGCTGAGAGCAATACTGGATTGCTTCTTGCTCTGCCATGAAGTCATGGCTGACCCCAGACTGAAACGACATCCTGAAGTGCTCTTTCTATCAAAAACACTTCCTGCCCAACCTGAATCAGTATATCCATATAGTTTGAAGTCATGATCTCTAGTATAAAAGAGACCATATTCCAACGTAGCCTTAAGGTTTCTCATCACATGTTTTGCAGCAACAAGGTGAACACGTCTGGGCTCTACTAGATACTTACTCAAGGTGTTCACAGCAAAACATATATCTGGCCTGGTATTCGTTAGATACATCAACAATCTAATGATCTGTCTATATAGAGTAACATCAACCAATTCTGATGAAGTATCAACCAGGAGCTTCAACTTTGTTTCCATGGGTGTGTTCATGGCTTTACATTCTAGCATGTCAAACCTCTTCAGTATTTCAACTGCATACTTCCCTTGGTTAAGGAAGATCTTCTTTGGGCTCTGCCAAACTTCAAGAACTAAGAAATAATGCATCAGGCCTAGGTATTTCATCTCAAACTCTGCAATGAGCTTCTTCTTACAATCTGTGATGAGCTTTTCTTCTCTTGTTAAGAATAAGTCATCCACATACAACAACAATATAACCGGCTCATCATTCATAACCTTGAAGTAAAGGTTAGAATCAACTTTACTCTTGGTAAAGCCCAAGCTCGTCAGGAAACTATCAATTCTTCCATACCAAGCTCTGGGAGCTTGCTTCAATCCGTACATAGCCTTCTTCAACCTGCAGACATGAGTCTTTCTATCTTCAACTTCAAACCCTTGGGGTTGTTCTATATACACTTCTTCTTCAATAACACCATTTAAGAAGGCTGTTTTCACATCCATTTGGTGTAACTTCCACTTCATCTTGGTTGCAAGAGCTATGATGGTTTTGATAGAAGTGTATCTTGTTATAGGAGCAAAGGTCTCTTCATAATCAATGCCTTCCTTTTGAGAAAAGTCACGAGCTATTAATCTTGCTTTGTGTTTTTCAATACTTCCCTTTGTAGCATGTTTTATCTTGTATATCCATTTGGAAGATACCACACCTTTGTTCTTTGGTCTAGGAACTATTTCCCATACATCATTCTTTATAATGGATTGGTATTCTTGTGTCATGGCATCCACCCATTCTTTCTTCCGAATGGCTTCTTCAAAGCAAGTAGGTTCCTTCTCTATGAGATCACACATCAAGGCCATATAACTGGAGTATGGATTAGGTTTCTTGCTTTCTCTCATGGTTCCTTCTAGGGCACCATACTTATCTCCATCTTGAATAAGTTCCCTTGCCCAAGCTGGCTTTCTCTTGTGAGAGATCGTCATCTGGGGAGGTTCTTGAGATTCTATCATATCGTGATCTTCTGGAATCTCATCATCAGGGGTAACTGTGACTTCCTTCACTGGTTCTGCAACTCTGGGAGCTACAGGTTCTTCATATACTTCTTCAAGCTGACATCTCCTTGATCTCATGAGTGTTGCATCTTCATCAGCGGTTACATCTCTGCGGATCTCAATATGATGGTAACCTGGTATATAAATTCTGAAGGCCATAGAGACCTCACAGTATCCAACAAATATTCCCTTCTTTCCTGAAGGGTCCAACTTAGTTCTCCTTTCTTTCGGATTGTGTACAAACACTGGACAACCAAATATCTTGAGATGGCTTACTTCTGGCTTCTTTCTGGAGAACATTTCTTTGGGGGTTTTGAATCCAAGTGCACTATGGGATAATCTGTTTTGGACATACATTGTTGTTCTTGCTGCTTCGGCCCATAAGTGCATTGGAAGATCTTGATCGTGGATCTAGTCTTCACTGCTTCCATTATTGTTCTGTTATTTCTTTTTGCTACACCATTTTGCTGAGGATTATAGGGAGTAGTGAGCTCCCTCTTAATCTCAACATCTCTGCAAAAACTTACAAATTCTTTTGAGGTGTATTCTCCTCCATTATCTGACCTGAGTATCTTGATCTTTCTTTCAGAGAGATTTTCTATCAAGGCTTTGAATTCCTTGAACTTTCCAAACACTTTATCTTTTGATTTCAAGAAGTAAATCCAAGTCTTGCGAGAATAATCATCAATAAATGACACATAGTATACATACCCACTTAGAGAGGTTGATGGCATTGGGCCACATACATCTGAGTGGATGAGCTCCAAGATTCCTTCTACTTTACTGTTGCTCTTTGGGAAAGGATTCTTTATGTTCTTTCCTTGTGCACATCCCTTGCACACACCTTCATGATCAACCTTGAATTCTGGTAGACCTGTAACTACCTTGCTTACATATGGTAAGGCTTTGTAGTTGATGTGAGCTAGTTTTCTATGCCAAAGTTCAAATGGAATCTCAGTGGAGTGAGTCAAGGCTGCATCTGAATGACCTTTTAACTTACACAAGCCACCTTCTTCTGTTCCAATAACAATTGCATCTTCCATGGTTTTTCCTTTAGGCCACATAAGAACTTCACCATCTATGAAAGTAACCCTGAAACCTTTCTTATCTAAAGCTGAGATAGAAAGTAAGTTCTTTGTCAAACCTGGTACATATAGTACATCCTTCATTTTCATTGGAGTCCCTGAATCAAGTTTGTAGGTGGATTCTCCCACTCCTTTGATAGGGTACTAGTAATCATCTCCGAGTGTAACTCTATGGGGAAAGTTTTTTTTTGTAAGGCTAGAGAGAATGTCTCTTAGACCTGTCATGTGCTTAGAAACACCACTATCTATGATCCAAGTATCCTCTCCAGGTGTCATGGATCCTGAGAGAGTAGAGAATAAAACATAGTCTTCAATCTTTTCTTTAATCATCTTTGTGGGTGGCTCATCATCTTCAATTGCATGGGCATGTTGTCTTTTGTTATTTCTCTTCTTGTATTCTTCCCTTCTGGTAGGACAATTCTTAGCAATGTGTCCCATCTTATCACAATGATAGCATTGATAAGAGGATAAATCTTTTTCTCTTCTTTGACCTTTTTGATATTTTTGGAATCTCCTTGGTGGGTGAGATTCTTTATGGAAGTGGGTGAATCTCTTTGGGGAGTGAGATTCCTTATGAAGGTGAGTCTCCTTTTGGATGTGAGACCTTTTCTGTCCTCCTTTAGCATGAGCAACTAGGGCTTGATCTTCATCCCTTAATAGTACTGTTTCTCGTTGGCTACTCCTGCTTCTTCTTGAACACATTCTTCCCAAAGACTGTCAAATTTGAGTTTTTCCTTTCTTGCACAGATAGTTTGGATGAAGGCATCCCAAGGTTTTGTGAGACCATTAAGAGTTGTCATTATGAGTTCATCTTCATCTAGGTTGTCTCCAATCGCTTCTAGCTGTTCCTTGAATTGAGAAACCTTAGAGAAATAGTCATGAACGGTTTCTCCTTTCTGCATCTTTGTATTCTTGAGTTGGGTTCTTAGATTCATCTTCCTGTTGATATTCCTTCCTTCATACATTCTGGTTAGGGCATCAAACATTTCTTTTGGAATATTCTTAGAAGACACTTGAGGGATCAAGTGGTCTTTAATAGAGTTTGCAATGATTCTTTTGGCCCTAACCATATCCTTCTGGTACTTTCCTTTGGCTGCATCTTTTTTGGGTTCTAGTACATTTCCTTTATGAATTTTGCAAGGTCGTTCTCGTCAAGAATGAGTGCAATCCTGTACTTCCAGGCACTCAAGTTTTCCACACCTTCTAACTTGTCAACAAGCTTAGCTTAGTGCTTGCAGACATCTTGACCTGGAGCTGAGAAAATGACCAAAAATTGAAAGTGCTCAGAAATTGAATCTGATCTTACCAGGAGGTGCGCTGGGCTGAGGCAAGTATGCTGGAGCTGTCAGATTTAAAAAATTTCAAGTTTTACCCCTTGAAACTGGACCTGCGCAAATCTAGACTGGTACTGGTATTGGTTCTGGTTTCCTAGTTTTCTCGTACCAGCAAAAACTAGGGTTTCACTTTTCGGAGGCTCTGGCCACTGAAAAGGTGTGCCCAAGCTGCCAATGAGTTCGCTAGGCTAGGGCGCACTTCCCTATATGGTTTTTAGTCAAAAATTCCCTTCCAATAAAAAACCCTAATTTTCTTGTACGACAATAGTGACGTTTTTGGTTACCTAGTGAAAGGTGCTCTACTCAGTTTAGCTCTAATACCATATTAAATTTAGAGTTGCTATTAAGTTCTTTTCAATTTACTAGACAATAATAGCATAAGCAGGATCACCGAGAGAAACACAATCTCAAGGTACACAACATTTTACCCTAGGAAACCCTCATGGGGGAGAAAACCCAACAAAAACTTCCTTAATATAGATTGCCAATACAATGCCAAGATAAAATACCAAACCACCAAGAATATCCAAGACTAAGCAATGCGCCTCTCTCTCCTTCTTGCAAGTGCAACTACCTCCAAAAGATGCGCACTTGTTGAGTGAACGAGTGAGTGAGTAAGTGAGGCGTCATCCTCACTTATTTATACTAGCTGATAGGCGCTAGGGTTATGTCTCTTCACCAAGCTGGGTTGACTTCTCCAACTAGTGGTTAAAACCACTTTAATTAGTCCTAGGGGCCGACTTTACAAACAACACCATATAACTATGGTTTGACCAATGCACAAAAGGGGATTTGGTCTTATACAAATCTCGACATGATCAATCCACGAAAAGGGATTTGATCTATAAAAATAACTCAATTATAATTAGAATATTCTTCGCAGTTACAATATTTCAACGCTAAAGAGTCAAAAATTTCAGAAGTGCAACCCCACAATATGTGAGGAATTGTGATGATCCAAAATGAAAATGACACTAGCTTTGATATATGAGGCTAGGCCTAGCCTTTTGTCCACATAACTTTAATTTGAAGTGGGGCCGACTCCTCATTTGTCCTTTACAATTTGCTAAAATGCAAAAATACATCATAAAGGGCCACGCATGTGGTGATGTTAAGCCCTCCTCGGCTAAGTGAAGGCCTCCAAAGGCCACGTGGCATCATCTGGATGTGGAGCAATGGAAAAGATGTGTCTCTGTCATGGTCATGCCAAATCATCACCAATACCCCAAGTGTCCATCAAACCCTAGAAGATGGCGTCATGATCAATGGAGGGTGATGTCAAGGGTTTAGGGAACTGTGTCCAGGATGGAGGGAGCTGCATCTTGTCTCTGCTTGGTGTTTGGCTGTCTGCTGTTGCAACATCCCTGATCCAGTGAATAATAAGCCCTAGGGTACTCTGCTTAGCTTGTGGGCTTTCAGCCCATCTGTGTGCCATCATCATCAAATCTGCTCAAACCAAACCCATTTGTCCATCGTCCAAGGTTCCAAGGATGTGAGAGTTCATGTTTGAAGATGGTGAGTCACTGGATGACCCACTGCTCTGCATCACATGTGCCAAAGTCCTGCAATAAAGGCACAATGTCCTGGGTGAAAACCTAGGACGTTCATTAAAGAACCATGTTAGGGCCATCCAAAACAAAACAAAATATAAGACAAGGTAAACTAATGTTCATAAGAAATATTAGTCCTTAAGTCATGCAAAGTAAGTCGTCACTTAAGATATAAGCCATGTAAAAAATTCACCCCAGTATCCCCTTCAAGTATCTCACCATCCTAGGACCTCATGTGAGTTGGCAAGTTTGAATATGGGAAGGCCTTCATCTAACTCTATTAGGTGTGCCAACCAAGACAGGAAATAAAAGACCCAGGTAGAGGGATAAGTCTTGAAGGAAGCAGGAAAGAAAGAAACCCTTCAAGAGTAAGTGTGATGATGGTATGAGTTAGGGCTTACTTCATGGCTTATGGTGTCATTGAATCCATTTCTATGAGCACCTTTGTAGAGGGAGCGCTTGCTGCTTGAGATACCCTTTCCTCGGTACTTTTTGCATTTCGAATCCCTCAATTGCCTTTTGATACCCATTTATCATTTGCAAGTCCCCTTTACAGGTTTCAAGCTTTATTCCTTCATTTTCTTACTGGGCTATGGTCCTTTATAATTGTGCATTCATTCGCATCAGAACAGGGGCGATTACCATTAGAGGGGGTAGAGCTCAAGCTGGCTTATGGATTATGAGGTTAATGAATATAATATAAAAAATTGCTTTGCTTTGCAATCTACTATGGGTATATTGAGTTGAATGTATATCTGTTTTAATGGTGAATGCTTGTTACTTTGTATTTGAATATGAATGAATGAATGAATATATGTAAGCCCGTGAGTTTTCCTTGTATGCACAATCCCCTCGCTTCTGACACAAGACTAAATGGTCTCTGTGAGTCTCATGGCATCTCAGGTGAGACTTTCTTTGGTTCTCTACTGAAGATTGAATATGCCGACACATTGGGGTTTTGTTGGTCAAATCTTGACGAGCCCTGGGTCTTTAGTCCCCCAGCGATAAGAGAGACATGCACCAACAAATGGTTCCGTTGCCGAGACGTGAAGGTTTTGTATTGCATGATGAAGGGAAAGAATGAGGTGGAATCCATCTTGGGAGGAAATACAAGACTAGTTATATGAGAAAGAAGACAAGTTTGCATGATGAGAGACCAAGGATTTGATAACCAACGTCGAACGCTGGAAACAAAAGTATATCTACACAGATCTGCATGAAGTTTTCTTTGCTGAGTTTCCTTGTTTATTGTATGAATGGCTGAAGAGGCAGGCAACTATTAATATTGCTATGAGAGTCCAAGAACCACTGTTATAGGACCAGACTACAGTCAATAGACTGCTAAGTTACCAGACATGTCCAAAACCCTTGCATGTCACATATCCTACGTGTTGAACACGTGCTTGTCAGGTGTCCTGTTCACAGGACATGTTCCAAACACGTGTTCGACATGTGCTCTCAACGTGTCCTAAAAATAGGACACATTTCCTACACAGAAAAGGACCCGGGCTCACGTTTTCTCATGCAAGTTGCAGTTGTGAGGTGTTTCAGTGTGCAACTGAGGGTTATTTTGCCTTACTAATGCTATTTAAAGAGGTCCCCACCCCCTCCATTTCACCCACCCTAGTAATTAATGGTAATATTAAAGTGACATTATCCTTTATCTTTCATTTTATTCCTTTTACTTAAATTTTTAACATTACTATTAATTGTTTCAGGATGTTTGAGGGTGGTTCCTGTTATTGCACAATTTGTACTTGCCCAAAGCCAAAGGCAAGTGAATACTAAATTAGCGTAACAAGAAGAATGTCCTATCACTGTCACCTTAATAAGACACTTCTTTCTATTAAGGAGTGGTACCCTAGGGGAGACGTTCCCAGTGATCTGGGGGTTTGAGAAGGCTAAGGCAAAAGTATCAAGAAAGTCCCACCCCTATCATAGGTCACTTTGATCAAAAGTTCCAAGGGTCTTAAGGAGATGAAGAAAAATAATATTTAAGTGTACCTGCCCAGAACAAGACAACAAGAAAATATGCTATTTGCAAGTACCATATGATGTTAGTGCTTCATAAAACCATAGACTTTTGATAAAATGAACAAGCTGATATAAAAGCTGAAGCAATATAACTATTTATAACAACAATATATATTTAGCAACAACTACACAATTATGCCTCAATAATGGTTCAAAAATGACAAGAAATGATAGCATAAACTTGACAAAATGATAGTAATTGTCAGAAGCAATGATGGCAATGTATTATGAGCTTTTGATCTTGCTTTTAAGATTAATTTGCTGCTGTTATAGATGGCTGTAGCAATCTTTTGCAACAACAGCAAATTAGTTAGCAAGTTAGTCTAATCTAAAGTTAGAAATAATTAGTAAAAGTCTTAAGGTAGATGGTTTAAGAGTTTGTTTGGTCAATCAATCACTTGCAAGGTGTGAACTAGTGCCTTTCAGGGTAAATGGAGTCAAAGTTTGCAGCGACAATTCTTAGAGGGAAACAACAAATGATAATAGATGAACTAAAGGAAGGGGAAGATAATTGAGGTGTTAGTAACCTAAGGCCTCAACATCTAAAACCCTAGAAGGAAAAAATTCTAGAAAGTAGGTAACCCTAGGCCCTAGCGATTTCCTTCTTCTTCAGATCAAACTTGAAATAAAATGTGTGAAGCTTAATGAAGCAATGCTACTAGAGTCCTACAAAGGTAGGGCTCTAGTGTATTCTTCAAGGGAGATGTTCTCTAGCAAAATCAAATCTTCTCTAGCAAAATCAAGTAGGTGAAAAATTATAAAGAAAACGACAATAACATGTGCTTTTCTCCTAGGGTTTCAAACTAACAATTTCATAATCTTAGAAATGAATAAGCAAATGTACCATAACCATTCAAAACAAAGAACAATTGCAGATTTTACTTACTTCATCAAGAATAATTTAGTAACAAAACCCTAGTTGAAGACTTTCCACCATGAAAATGCCAAAATACACCAAGAATAGCCTCCTCCAAGAGTTGTGCACCACTTAATTTCAGCCAATAAGCCTTAAAAGAGGCCGAATTTCAGACCTCACACTTGTGTGAGTGAAAAATGATGAAAAAATGAGAGTTTTAACTCTTTATTTATAGAATATCAATGACCTTTAATTACATTTTAGGTAAAAAAAGGCCGACATGTCCAGTTTACATCAAAAATCCAGTTTTACATAAAATTAACAATTTAAAACCCTAGTTTTGTCTTTAGGGATGACGTCATGCCCTTCCTAGGGTGACATTAGGCCCTTCATGGAACGCTAGGCCTTCAAAGTGAAACATTAGGCCTCAAAAGTCCTCAGAAGTTGTCACACGTGCCAAACAAGCCATCCTCATGCCAAAACCCCAATTGGATGATGTCAAGGCTCCATAAGATGACGTCAAGGGCCTTCAAGGGCCAACACCATGGTGGAAGGGCAAGACCCCCTTAGGTCTAGGCCTGCCAAAGTGTCTTTGGTGGAACGCCCTCCTTTTTCTCCGGTGCAAGCCTTTGGTATCCCTCTTCCCCTGGCTGGGGTCACAACATCCATCTGGTGGGCTTTTTTCCCCATGGAGGTCCGAACTAATCATCTCCCCATATGTACCTGTCCGTCAGGCATGGTTCTGTAGCAACAACAAGTACGCCCTCCATGGTCTCATAAGTCACAGGGATCATAGCAATGTCAATCACATCTAATAATCAAGTTACCCAAACATGTGCATCAAACCCCCTTTTACCCAAACAAATGCTCAAAGACGTTATGCTATTTAACAAGCCAGGTTTGGAGAGGGTCTCAGAATGTTCTATTGGGCTAATCCTCCTTAGGTGTGGGGTGTTTCCCAGGTGAAGACCAATCTGGGTCATATAAATGCATGAGATGGTGTAGGGAATGTTTGGGCAAGGGGTGTAGTGATAACAGGGAAATGTAGGACTTACCTGTGGGTGCCTCTGTAGAGGGTGAGCTGCACCTTGTCATGGATGCCATTGTTTCCTAGCCCATTCAATGCCTTTTACTCTTTGTCTTATTGCTTTTTCTTTTCAAGAGAATAGATGGAGGACACTGTCCTAGCGTGGTGGCCAATGGTGACAACGTTACCCACAATCATTTCATGGAAATGAGAAGGTTGGCTCGTGATGAGACCCCTTTCTCTTGGCTATGCCACCAAGAGCCACTACCCTGGTTTGGTGACTAGATGGATGGCAGTGTCATACCACTACATGTCCATGGATCTAATAGGTCGGCTCATGATGATACCTCCTATCCACCAACTAGATCTTGAGTTTTATTTTATTTTACGGGTCCCCTTTTCTTGCTAAGAAGCCATTCATTTCTTTCTCGAGAATCCTTGGGCGAAGCATCTTAAGGTTTCATTTTGGCTTTTAACTTTTGCCAACTACTTTTACCCTCTGGCCTTTAGCCCTTTCTTCCCACAAGGCAAGGTACAACCCTTACTAGCTTGGCAAACCCAATGCCCAAACCAAGATAGGGGAAAGATGAGAGGGACAATGATGAAAAGTGGCAAGTATGGAAGGAATGGACGATGATATTTCATAGACCCACCCAGTGGCAACTCATCCCTAAGGTAACCAACTTACTAGGGCACTCTGTCATCCCCCCTAGGTATGGACAAGTTAAAGAGCATAACTTCCAAGAAAACGCCATGAAACAAAAGAGAGTTCAGTGCACATATTCAAATGCTTCGAAAATCAGAGTGACACATATCATGATACTCGGACTCATTACCTCATGGAGCAAGACCCACTGCTACTTCAGAATAAGGCCGATGGGATGGATGTTGCCGCTGCTGATAGATAGGAGGTGCTGAAGAAAAGATGGGCCCTCCAGGGCCAAGCTCAAGTCATATGGCTCTCGGTACTCCATGTCAAGGACCTGTGGGCCTTGAGACATAATCTCCTTAGTTATCCCTAGGATAGGGGATAACAGTTCCAACCTCATTGGACATCATATGGAGAAAGTAGAATTTTAGGTCCTATTCAAAATTCAACAGACTTAATGGTTTTCAGGATTTCAAGATTGGTAGGATTGCAATGTTTCCACTGGATTCTATCATGTATGAGGGTATGGAATTGGCATTTAATCAAGGACACCAAGCCCTTTATGTACCTCGATGTTGGTGGCATTGATTGATGAACTCTTTTGTCATGACCCCTATAAAAATGTACCCTTCACTCAAGTATAAACTCTTTTGTTGAACTCTTCTCTTTCTCATCATGTCAGGTGACTTAGTGGTGTATGTGCACACCAACCTCCGTCTTATTTACAGGCAAAGAGAAGAGTGGTTTAAGGGAAAGACAAAGTTGTGGGATGTGTTTCTTGATGATATGGGTTTGGACAACAATGTTTAGTTGGTGTTAAAATTAATGCAGCTGCAAGAGCCATTCTCCGGGAGGATGGCAAAGACCCTAACTGAGATTTAGGGTCCCCCAGTACACTCCTGGGGTTCTTGGTCTGGGACCAAGCAGTTAGAGCCATGACAAAAGACCCTAGTGTATTGCTGGGGTTCTTGGTCAAGGACCAAGCAGTTTGATGGTATAAGTCCCTAGATGTGTTCTAGGGCCCTTGGATGTGTTCCAGGGAATCCTTGCTCAGCGCTTGGATTGATCCTTGGTTGTGTACCTTGGTGGTTAAGACCCTAGTTGTGATCTAGGGCCCCCATATGTGTTTTGGGGTATCTTGGTCTGAGACCAGGTAGATTCTTGGTCTGAGTACCGAGCCAAGATGATGTGTGATCTTCTTCTCTCCCGAAATGGTCCATGAGACCTAGGAGCAGTTAAGAAGGACATGATCACATCATTGACCTTCCTCTTATGCTGGGATGATAAAAGCTTATGAGTTATATCACGAGACTCATGTGGATATTCTGCCATTAAAGAAGAACCCCCTTTGACTTTGTCTTATTACTTTTGCAACCCCTTGCTTGAGTTACGTCCTCCTTATTTGTTGTGTGGGTGTCGATCAAATTCCTTGCTTCTTCCTAAAGAATGCTAGTGATCCAGATGGATATCGATGGCCACCCACCTTTTCCAATTGGCTCAAAACAATTTTCTGACATTTTTGGCAATTTACTATTTTTAGCAGTTTTATCTTCCGGGGCCATTTTGAGGGCCTAAATGAAGGTTTTTCGGTATCGAGCTCCTCAATGATAGTCGAAGGCATGATTGAGCCCCCAAAATGAATCTCCTCGACAATACCTTTCCAACGGGCTATCACGCCTAAAACGAAGATCGTATGCAAAAGTTATGACCCCGGGAAGTTGATGTACTAACTTACCCAAACAGGGCCCACATGACTTTTGACGCTTAATCTCCTAGGGTTAGGTTTTTGGATGTCGAGGGTTTTTGACATTCTTGCTTATTGTAAAAAGGCCTTCAGAGCCTCATTGTAACCTTCTTCTTGCGAATGCATGCTGCCGTCACATCTCTTCTCAGAGATAAGCCGCCACCATTCCAACAAGCTTGTTTCCGCTGCATTTTACAGTTTTAGCTTATTTCGTTATTGAATAGAAAACCGGTTTTACTGTATCTCTGTTATTTTGTGTTAAACACCTATTAATAATCTGTATTCATTTCGTTCTGCTCATAAAATCCGGATCAGTGGTATCATAGAGGTTTGCTCCTTTCGTCTTAATGCATGTCCCCAACGAGGTTGGAGTACAAAGAGTTGGGTCTCGAGCTTGTTTCTCTTAAGGACAGAAGCTCTCGCATGCCAAAGCGACCTCCCATGGCAGGAGAAAAGAAAGATGACGGGACAGGAGATCCTTTCAAATTGTTGATTGAGGAAGCCCTCACGCAACATAGGAATGAGATGATGGATAGTTTCGTGCAAATCCTTCGGCGACTATCAACAGGTGACGCATCTTCTTCGAACGGAGGTGTCGCCCCCTTCAAGGTACAAATAAACTTTGATATTCATATATTTGAAGGTCAGATAGACGCAGATGTTGTAGACAAGTGGTTGAATCTACTAGAAGGGTATTTTTCCGTTCATAAATTTTCGAATAGAGAAAAGATTACTTTTGCGCTCCTCAAAGCCGTTCCCCATGTCAAATATTGGTGGGAAACTTTCTGTGAGCAAAAGGAAACAGAGGAAACCTCATTATTTTCAGTCACGACCACCTGGGAATCCTTCAGGGATGCTATTAAGGAACAATACTACCTTGTCGGAAGTTATGATGACCTGTATACCAAATGGACCACACTGTGGCAAGAAAGAGACCAAGCAGTGCCAGATTTCACAAATATCTTCCATACCTTGCGCATCAAGTTGGGTATCAAAGATTCGGAGCGACATCTGGTGCTCAAGTATCGCAATGCTCTGCATTGATACATCCAGATCGAAATGGAATTTTTGGACATCTCATCCTTGGGCACGACCTATCGATATGTCGTCAAAATCGAGCAGAAGCTCAAACAAAAGACGCGACAATTTGGGCCTGGGAACCCCTCACAACAAAAGCCAGGAAATGGCGGTCCCAACCCATCGAACAAAGGACAGAGCAAAGATGGACAGTATTAGGACAACCAGTACAAACCGCAAGCAAAGGAGGACACCGGAAAGACAAAGAAAGATACTGGGAAGTGGTGCGACTTTCATAAGAGCCCTTGGCATAACATTGCTGATTGCCGCTCAAAGCAGTCGCTGGTGGCCGAAGTGAAAGCCTCTGAATCAAATGCAGATTCTGACTACGAGACAGAACCAGAAAGGGGAAGACGGATCATTGACGCGGAACCCAATGCCACCGTTGCTACCACCAAGCTCCAGCTTGGTGAACCAGACGAGCCAGAAGAAGGAGAGTGCCTCTTCCATTCACAGATGTGGGTAAAAGGCACCCCGTTGCACTTTATCGTTGATAGCGGTATCCAGAAGAACCTCATCTCAGCAGAGGTCGTCAAGCGGCTGGCCCTGACAACAACGCCGCACCCACAACCCTACACCATTGGATGGCTTTGCCAAGGAAGCGATCTCCGTGTCAGCCAACAGTGTCGACTGTCGTACGGCATCAAGCCCTTCAAAGACGAGGTTTTGTGTGATGTTGCTCCTCTCGAAGTTTGTGATGTTCTTTTGGGCCAACCTTATTTATGGAAACGTCATGCTGTATATGAGTCTAGGCCTCGTAGTGTTATTATTACTTTGAACAGGAAATTGTACAGGATACCCGAGGCAGTCCCACCTAGTGCTATTTCCTTGATCTCTGCTAAGCAATGCAGGAAGGTCATCTCTCAGACATGGAAGTTTGTCTTCTTCGTGATTCGCTCTCAGAATAAGCGAAAGATTGCAGCTACATCCAGGGTCTCTGCGGCCGACCTCTCCACACAGCAGAAGCAAGTAGATAAGGTCGTGGAAGAATACTTGGATATCTTCTCCCCACCTGCAGGGGTACCTCTGCACTGCCAGGTCAAGCACCCCATCGATCTGACCCCCGACGCACCGCTGCCCAATGGGCCAGTCTATCGTCGCTCTTTGTTAGAGAATGAGGAGATCAAGCGACAGATCCAAGAATTGCTCCACAAGGGGCACATCCGCCCTAGCTCATCACCTTGCGGGAGCCCAATCGTGCTGGTACAGAAGAAAGATGGAACCTGACGACTCTGTATTCATTATCGGGCTCTGAATAAAATCACTGTCAGAAACTGGTACCCGATTCCTCGAATCGATGACCTCCTTGATCAACTCACGGGGGCCAAATACTTCAGTAAGATTGATCTGAAGTCTGGCTACCACTAGGTCCCGATAGAACAAATAGATGTATGGAAGACCGCCTTCAAGTCAAAGGAAGGACTTTTTGAATGGTTGGTCATGCCCTTTGGTTTGACAAATGCTCCAGCCACTTTCATGAGGATGATGGACGGTATCCTGCGACCATTCACCAATACTTTTGTAGTGGTGTATCTGGATGACATTCTAATTTACAGCAAGACTTGGGCCGAACACTTGCAACATATTTAACAGGTTCTGCACACCCTGCAACAGCACAAGCTATACGCCAACTTGGAAAAATGCTCCTTCGGCATGGACAGGGTCCATTACCTAGGCTACATCATTGATCAATATGGTGTACATGTGGATCCACCCAAGATCCAAGTCATCCGTGACTAGCCAGCCCCAACAACACTCACTGAGCTTCGGAGCTTCTTGGGACTTGCTAATTTCTATTGCAGGTTCGTGTTGGGTTTCTCCCATATTGCATGGGCCCTTAGCCAAATAAATAGGGGTGGTGGTAAGGCAAAATTTGCGTGGGGCCAGTCCCAACAACAAGTGTTCGATGATTTGAAGCAGCGCTTGTGCTCAGCCCCAGTACTTTCACTACCAAACCCGCAACATCCCTTTGAGATCGAGACAGATGCTTCAGACTATGCTGTGGGCACCGTTCTCACTCAGCACGGCCACCCTGTGGCCTATCATAGTGAGACTGTCAGATACTGTCCGTAAGTACCCTACTTATGACAGAGAAATGTACTCCATTGTGAAAGCATGCCGCCAGTGGAGACATTACATTCTTGGGAAGGAGACAGTCATCCACACTGATCATAAGCCATTGCAGTTCATGCAGACACAGGGAAAATTACAGAATGACCGCCATCAAAAGTGGTCCACATACTTGCAACAATTCCACCTCAACATCAAATATAAAATAGGAAGCACCAATCGCGTCGCTAATTGCCTCAGCAGACCGCTAGTCGCGACACTCACCACGGTGCTAGACTCTTGCGGCCATGAGACATCTGGATGGCCCCAACTCTATGAGACAGACCCTGACTTCGCCACCACCTACCAAAAGTTGGGTGCAAATGCAGTTGTCGATAATTTCCATCTTCAGGATGGGTTGTTGTGTCGTCTGGGCCATATCTGTGTTCCATCAAGTAAGCGAGCGAAGCTGATTTGGGAAGCCCACTACAGTCGGGTGGCAGGACACTTCGGCGTCGAAAAGTCAGTGGCGATGCTACAAAAACATTTCTACTGGCCGAAACTTCGAAAGGAGGTCAGCAAGTATATCAGGTCCTGCACTGCCTGCGCTATTGCCAAACCAACCACTAAGAAACAGGGCCTGTACACCCCTCTTCCTACTCCTGACAGGCCATGGGAATCCATCTCAATGGACTACATGTCGGGCCTCCCATCCACCAAGTGGGGAAATGACTGTGTTTTTGTGTATGTTGATCTCTTTTCTAAGATGGCGATTCTGGTTGCCTGCAAGAAGAGCATCACAGCAGAGGCCACTGCCAAGCTCTTCTTTGAACGAGTCTGGGTACATTTTGGAATCGCACAAACCATTGTCTCAGATTGGGATAGTCGATTTCTCAGCACATTCTGGTCGAGCCTCTGGTCACTGCTGGACACCAAGCTCACCAAATCCACGACCTTCCACCCCCAGACAGATGGCCAAACCGAGGTTGTAAATCGAATGATTGTGCATATCCTTCACATGTATAATTCAAAGAACCCTCGCACATGGGATGGGAGCCTTCCCTATGTCCAGCATAGCTACAACCGAGCCTTGCATAGCTCAACCGACCACAGCCCCTTTCAAGTGGGGTTGGGATTCCAACCATTGGGTCCCATAGATGTTGCACTTCCCCTTGCTGTCACCTCGACTGACTCATCTCCTGCTCCAACTGAAGCTGACAAAGCTACCCGGTTCATTGAGCGGATCCAACACAATCGCCAACAGGTTCAGGATATCCTACAGAAGTCCAATGACAAGTACAAACAACGCCATGATCAACATCGGGTGCCGCATAAGTTTCAGGTGGGCGACAAAGTTTGGTTGCACTTGTAGAAAGAACGCCTTACAGGACCCCATCAGAAGCTTTGCCCACTCTGTTATGGACCATACACTATCACCAAGGCCGTGGGGGATAATGCTTTTGAGCTCAACATTCCTTCTTTCCTTGGCCTGCACCCAGTGTTCAACGTGGATCTCCTTCGCCCTTATTTCCCACCATTATTGGACACCTGAGAAGTAGCAGAACAACTGACACCAACAGAGCTCAACCCCGACTGCATACAACAGGCATCCAATGATCATATTGTGGACAGACAGATCAAGGGCACTCGACAACAAAGGATCCAACTTTATCGAGTTGTCAAAGCAGGGCAGCCCCTGCACCAAGGCAAGTGGCTCACCTGGGGCCAAATTCAACAGAAATTTCCTCATCTAATGGGGGACCTCAACGCAATGGAGAGCATTGCTTCCTTAGAAGGGAGGATTGATTCAGATGGATATTAGTGGCCACCCACCTTTTCCAACTGGCTCAAAACAATTTTTTGACATTTTTGGCAATTTACTATTTTTAGCAGTTTTAACTTTCGGGGCCATTTTGAGGGCCTAAATGAAGGTTTTTCGGTATCGAGCTCCGCAATGATAGCCGAAGGCATGATTGAGCCCCCAAAATGAATCTCCTCGACGATACCTTTCCAATGGGCTATCACACGCCTAAAACGAAGATCGTATGCAAAAGTTACGAG
>ML821819.1:127897-151369 GCA_009831015.1 Picea engelmannii | reverse complement strand
ATGCTGTGAATTAAAGGAATTAACTAATCTGTTGAATTCATATACTAAGAAGAAATAATCTAATCTAGGAAAATACTTGCAGAACTAATCTATCAACTATTAATCAAATTGCTGGAAAAGAAATGGTGAATTATTATATCTGTGAAAAGAGACAAAAATGTAATCTAATTGAAAGGAACAACAAATATAATCTAATCGAAAGGAACAACAAATGTAGTCTAATCGAAAGGAACATCAAATGTAGTCTAATCGAAAGGAACAACAAACACTAATTTAAGCAAAAGGGACAACATGTATGAAAATGAGAGGAACTATGAAGAAGTAAACTATAATAATGGAAATTGGAACAACAATCGACAACATTCAGATGAAACACCTATCTTTCGTAAGAAATGAATATAAAAATATCAACACACTCATCCATTCATCTTTACTATTGCAAAAGATATTTCAATCACAGAATGGAAATCAAACTGATACAATTACAGATTGAGACAGTAACTCCCTTAGACTGGGCCCTCGGTCCTCAGAAGCACTAATACTAGAAACTCAATATGAAAGAATGGTGAAAACACCAAAATCTTCTGTTAATTCCATGACTGATACAACATTTACAAAAGAATGCTTTCGCAGAGCAATTCTGAATTTTGAATGCTTGGATAAAATTATTAGATTGATTCTTTTCAGGATTCATTACCCCCTATATATTACAATGATATGGTTAAATTAATCTATCCCAAGGATCGAAAGATCCTCAGGATTTCTTTTACTATTTATAAGGTTTACGCAATAGGGAATCGATCTTTCTCAAAACTACTTTGCACCTCATGTCTTGAACCTTCAAAAGTCTTCATATCTTCGAGATCTCTTTAACTATCTTGGGTTTGACAATATTTATCCATTCCTGCAACAAAATCACACAATTCCAACTGAATATTATAATTTATCTAATATTACTCAATGATATTTCTAGAAGACATTTTAATCATTTTCTGTCCTAATTATCCCTAATTAACAGAAAAGTCAATTAAGATTATATCATAAACCATGATAATAAGGAGGATATTTGTACCTTTTTCACAACTCAACACAGGGCACCCAATTACATCTCAGTACCACCTATCATCCCCAGAATGATGGTCTAACTGAAGTCGTCAATAAGTGTTTGGAGACTTATTTGAGGTGTTTTTCCTCTGAAAGGAAAAATCGATGGGATCAATGGTTACCATTAACTGAATGGTGGTACAACACTTCTTACCATACATCTACTTGCGTAACTCCTTTTGAAGAAGTATACAGCCAAAATCCATCTTCAGTTCTCTCCTACATTCCAGGTTTATCAAAGGTCCAGGCGGTTGACCAAACACTTACAGTTCGCGAGGCTATTCTCTATACCCTAAAAGAGAATTTTGTCATGGATCAGAATCACATGAAACAACAAGCCGATCAAGGTCCCTCAGAATGACAATTTGATGAAGGAGACCAAGTATTTCTTCGGCTGCAACTTTATAATCAAACTTCACTCAAGCTCAACATTGTCAGAAACTTGAACCTAAATTTGATGGTCCTTATATGGTTCTCAAATGCATTGGATAGGTGGCCTATCAGTTAGCTTTACACAATCATTCTAAGATCCATCCTGGTTTTCATGTCTCTTTCTTAAAGAAGGTGATTGGAACTATATTCCAAACTCAAACCAACCTTCTCGATTTGGATGAAGAAGGCTCTATCTAGTTGTATCCACAAGCATTTTTGGACCAGCGAGAGTGTCATCTTCATCAACGTACCATCAAGGAAGTATTAGTTTAGTGGAAAGATACAACTCTAACAGGTGCCACCTGGGAGCTCGTTAACATTTTGCAACAATTTTCTAATCTCCATCCTTGAGGACATGGATAATTCTAAGGGGGATTTCATGTTAGGGACCTAACCTACCTAACCCCTCAAGTGGTTTATTTCCATTTAATAAAGGTCAATATTAATAAGTCCTAGCGATAAGGAGGAATAAGTCAAATGTAAGAAGACCTAATAGAAGCTTCCACTTCTAGAAGGATCTTCCTCTAGATTGTTGTTTTGGATAGATAGATTTAGTATAAATAGGAATAGAGGGTATGTGAAGTTTTGTCTTGAATATTATTGTAATAGAGCTCTTCTCTACTATAGGTTTCCCCCTCAAAGAGGCAAGTGAACATTTTTCTCAGTAATCAAAGTGCTCTTTCTAGTGTTATTATGATGTTATTATGGTATTATTGTGGTATCGTTCTGGTTATATCACTATTTCTATGCCATTTCTAGCTAATTATTTATGTTGTTCATACTAATTTATATCTCGAATACTACATTGATGTAGAGATTCTACATCAAATAAAGATTGAGAAGGTTGTAACAAATAGTACCAAGTATGATCCTGCACGACAGAAATAACACTTCAAAAATGCAATAGAGATGTTTAGACATATTCTTGGTCATTATACACTTGAAGTTTTGGAAACAAGTTTCAAGTTAACCTCTCATCATCCAAGGATCACCAGAGAGTCATATGCTCAGATGGAGTCTTTGAGTAAATCTCAAAAATTTGTTGATCTTAGGTTTTAGTTATTTTATGATATATTAGATGATTATCAACTTACTGAGAATTTGCAGAATACAATTAAAGTGGCCTTGGGAGCTGAAGGAAATCAAGAATATTTCATTGTTGCTAACCTTCCAGAAAGGAAACCAAGTAGGGTACAGAGAAGAAAGAGGGGGATTGGAAGGGAATCTAGATTAAATGCACAATTGAATGAGTATGAAATCAAGGATGTTATGTTAGACTTGTGATCTAATGTCAACATATTTCCAAAGAAGACTTGGGAGGCAATGGGGAAACCCAAGCTAGTCTATTCTCCTATTCAGTTGAGGATGGGAAATCAATACTGCATTTTTATAGTAGGAAGGCTGTAGAATGTAGAAGTAGATATAGATGGAATTAAAATTGTAGCCAATTTTTTGGTTATTGAAATAATGAGGAGAAGGATCCCTATCCATATCTGTTAGGTATTGACTAGGCCTATGAAAACTATGTTTTTATTTATCTTAAAGAAACTATGACTTTTGAGTCTGATGGAATGAAGGTCACTCAACCTTTAGATCCATACCAAGGCCCGTGATATACTAAACCTATAGATGATAATATGGAGCGGGATTTTCTCGATTAGTTGTACAATATGAATACAGGAAAACGAGTCGATTATATTAACCCCACTACATATGGATCAATGAGTTGGCGTAGAGTTCATTCTATGGATGAATATTCTGAAGTTGTTTTTAACAATTGGAAACAGGGACGATATGATATTTTTTCAAGACATTGTGAAAATATCTGATCGATAAGGTGGATTGGGGATGAGATAGGTGATTTTACAACATATTATGGGACTTTAGATCTACATAGTTTTCTCATAAGTATGAAGGACAAGGATGTGAAAGAAAAAATAACGTCAGCACTGGATATAACCTTGAGATCCTCACCTGCTAGATGGTGGGCTAGTCATAAAGAAACTCTTTCTTCTTGGGATGAGGATAATCTTTCCATCCAATACCATTTTATTCTTCCTTCACAAGTCATCCAGTCAAATGAATATTAGAATATGAAGATTCATATATTAACTTTGTGGACATATGATGGTTTATCTAATCTAGTTGAGCATATTGAATATTGTCTTAAAGTATGGAAAGTTGCACAACTACCTTGTCATTTTTGGGTACATCATTTATTCCATTTTATGGAAATAGTTCCAAAGGCCTAGCATGTGCATGAGGAAACTAGAATACATATTGTATGTTGGAAGGTATTACAAGATTGATTTTGTCATTATTTTTCTTTTTCTCCTAAGTCTTCAAAACTCAAAGTTGTATTGCAACAAATTAAAGAAATGGTGTTTACTAATAAGATCAAGACCAAGTACTCTCCTACAATGTTCCCTGAGCATACATACCTGATTTTGTTTAGTTTTTACCCATCATATGCAAGAATCCCTATGTCTTGTAGCAAGATTGGAAAAAACCCTAAAGATATTGAAGACTTGGAAGGGATTAGACATTGGATCTTTAAGGAATCTATGGGAACAAGAGAAATTACATATACTCTATAGTATGATGCCATTAGTTCATTACTAAACCCTTGAATTTTTGGAAAGTGAACATTGGGAGTGAAGAGAATCCTAAGCTATATTCCATAGGAGACTATTGGGATGAATAGAACATGATAAAGATCCAGGATCTATCACAGGAGTATGAGGATTTGTTTCCAATTTTTTTTCCAAAACTTAAAGGAATTAAGGGAGCTCTAGGAGAAATGAAAATAAAACTCAAACCTGATGCTAATACATTCAAACACAGACCATATCATTTGAATCCTATAGTCAAAGAGAAGGTTAAGAAGGAAATTGACAAAATGATTGCAGCTGCGTTAATCTTCCCTGTAGATGAAGATGAGTGGATCAATCTGATAGTTATATAGATTAATAAAGGTACTGGATATATCATGGTTGTTTAGACTACAAATTTTGAAATCACGTTGTGTGCATGACCCTTTTCCTACTCCATTCAATGATGGAGTACTTGATCAGGTAGAGGGAAATGAAGCATACTCCTTCATTGATCGGTTCTCAGGATATCATCAATTTAGAATTGCAAAAGAAGATAAAAACAAGACCACCTTTACTACATAATGGGTTTTTTTTTCTTGCAACGTCATGCCATTTGGGCTCAAGAATAGTCCAAATGTCTTTTCTAGGATTGTTATTGTTGCCTTAAAGGACTTTCTTCATAAGTTTCTTGAAATTTATATCGATGACTGAACTGTGTACAAATTGATGAAGGAGCACATAGGCTTACTTCGGTTAATGTTTGACCACTACAGACATATACAAATTTCATTGAATCTGAAGAAATGCGTTTTCTATGTTCCTTTTAAAAATTTGTTGGGACATATTGTAACATCCTCGACCATCCTGAGACTGGGTAATGATACCATGTGGAATTTATAGCTTATATAAAATATATGCATTTTAATGAACTTAACACAGCTAACATAGAGTTATTGATATCATACAGAATTAAATAGGATTAAGAGAAATTCATAGAAGCAATGAAATACATGAAGAAATACAACATCACAACAACATGCATAAAATACATAATTAAACACATAATGATACTTATCTTTTATCTGGAGTAAATCCACCAACTGCATGCAGACCTTCCACGAACCTCCTAGCCTTAGACCGCACTGCTCATCATTCTCAGTAGTAGGTCACCCCCGAGTTGGGACTAAACTCCACCGGGCAAGGTAATTCTAGGCTTGGTAAGGACAATAAGGAAGTTTCACAAAGAAACATGAACGATCTTTTATCCCATGTGTTACACATTATTTTGGTCACCCCGATGATGAGTCTAGAATCATGTGTTCAGGATCTCAAAAGGATCTTTTGCATGAGAAAAATGACTGATTTATTCCTCTACAAGGCATGTTTTTAGAATGATGCCTTAGGCTGATAGTAGTACACAGTGTGGAAATCCTTGATTTCCACATGCTTCTCTATATCTGGCTCGTGGGGTTTCCACAGGCTGCCATATAAGCAGGGTGTGGCGAGGTTTGAAATATAAAAGAAGAAAGAAGTTCACGAAGTTTCTAGAAGGGGAATCTTCTAGAATGTGAGGTGGTGTCTGTATGGTTGTGATCCTACTGGATTCTCTGATTTGGTGGGATCATCCTCATCCTTTTAACCACTTCACCTTCTCCTATATAATGATGGGTTTCTCATGGAAAAGGTTAAGAAAGATTGAGAAAATAATTGCTGAAAGAATAGGTTGAAGACTGTGTTAAGGATCTTGTTGCAACTGATGCTTGAGGCCTCCATTTGTCCATCAAGATTTTGTGGACCATTTTCATACAAATTCATAGCAAGTGTATGTGTGTGTTGGAACAAAGGACCACTGAAAGAGAAATTGTGACATCAAGGAAGTTTGGTTGTATCTTCCACTTTTACTTAATATAATATGGTGACATGTTTATTTCCCATAAGATCATTAGAATTTTATTACATGAATCCTTGATCACATGTTTAGGTTTTCATTGAATTTATTATTACTGCTTTCAATTTGGTTGGTTTGTTTCATTGCAAATTTGATCTCACAAAATCTCCAGAGTGAATCAGGGACAACAAATATATAAGGAAGCAATATCTAAAGGTATGTCATCCATTCCTTCTTTGGTAGTAAATTCAATGATTGTAACTTAGGGAAAGCGTCATGTCCTGTCTTGTTTTTTTCTAGATACAGGTGGATCTAGGGAGAATAGTTTATGTCTGCATTCACCGATTTATCCAATAAAACAATTGGTGATACCATTGGGGATACAACTTGTTAGTGGTTTTTTGTTGGCCATTTTCTTTTAGCCTACCTTTTTTCACTTTATTTCAGTCTCCAAGTCTGTGGGAGATCCAACCAAACTCTCTGGATCTGAAATATTCCTTAGATTAATTATCCTCTTTCCAAAATTTCTTTGTTTACAGACACTTCCGCAATGTACCCATACACAGCCTCTAGAAACTTTTGATTTCTGCACCCTCACTGTTTATCCCAATGCATACTTTCTGTGACCTACCCACAGCTAGCCTGCAGAAACATTTGATTTCCACATTGTAACCTACTTCTTGGTCGAAGTGATGCCTGTAAACATTTTTGGTTTGGGTCCTGTCATATTTCTATGCCTAGTTTTGCTTTAGCCAGCTGGGAGGAACTTTTAATGCCAATATTTGACTAATTTCTAAGTTTTAAACTTGATTTCGATTGGTTTTTGGAGATCGAACACCTTTCTTAGTCATTTTTCCAATTTTTCCTTTTGATTTTTATCAACAAGGATTTAATCTCTAATTTTGCATCTGAATGCTTGATTGATTAAAAATATTTTGATTGTATTTAAAGTTTTTGATTGATTATATTTTCTGGATTGCTTGTTGACTGGAAAGTCATTTTTCATTTGCATTTGATGAAACACTTTCTTGTCATTTTTACTTTTATCTTCATTGAAAGTTTGAGTTGGGTTCTTGTTGAGTGTATCAATTTTCTTCGATTACTTGTCCTTTCTTCATTATATACTTGTTTGGGTTTTGGAAAGGAAGACTTAAGGTCACTTATTCTTTTAAAGTAATCATACATAAGAAAGTTTTTTGCATTCAAAGAATTTTTTTTTTAAGAAGAGAAAATTGAGAAATTTCATTGTTTATGGTTGTTTGCAATTGTGTTCATTCAAGAAAAAGAAAGTACATTTTGTAGCTTACATCATTTTGGAAAAATACCTTCTCCCTTTTGTAGATAGAGTTCATTGAATGAAATATTGCATCATTCATTTATATTTTCATATTATTGGGTCAAGGTCTTACACAACATTGGTGTTATTCCTGTCTCCCTCTTGAGTAAGCAACAACCTCTAAAAACATTACGAAATCTAAAACTCAATTAGTAACTTTTATTTTCTAGGGATATTTTACACCAACATTAGATAGGAGAGATCTTTGGAATAGGTTGTGAGACACACTCTCCAAAGAAAAAAACACACAATAGCATCTTGTGATAGGGAGTGTTCAAATCCATTTGCAACATTTTGTCCTGGGAATCTCTTCTCACACAAGGGGAAAACCTGAGATTGCATTGAGATTGACAGAGTGTCTCACCCTGCTTTGTTGATATTGATGTAGAGATTGCACGTATTATGGGGGTTTCTTGAATGGTATACCCACAATGATGATTGGAAGCCTCTCAAGTTGATTTCGGGCTAGATACCCTGCCTTTGCACGTGGATCAGATTGTTGATTGTTTCCCCAGGCATCATTATTATTCTTGGTAGCCTCAGTTTCCTATATTCTTAGGGTCTTACATGAGGTGACTGTGGAAGGGAAATTCTTCATGGTACCTGGAATCGACGTTGGCCAGACTCACTCGGGCTCCTTGGAGGGTATACCCATGATTATGTGTGGGAGCTTGCACCAGGGTGTAAGTTCGTTAAGAAGGTCGTCAACGCAACTTTTCCACCCACGTTGTTCTAGCCCCTTCTTGTCTTGACTTTGTGAAGTTGGATTTCATCACCAACAACTGACTTCAAAATAAGAATTCTTTGTTTTCTTGGTTTGATTCCTAGATTTTACTAGTGAGTGTTGTTTGTTTCTATAGATGGCAATAGATTTTTCCATAAAATATTTGGTTCAGCCAACATTGACCCGAGGGCTCTCCTCAATAGAGTGAGGTCTAGGGAAACATACCTTCACAAGTGGAAATAACTGACTCTTTAGACACTTTCTGATTTGTTTTTGATTCTCTAGACACTTTTTGAATACCTCTTGGATATGAGAGATGTATTCTCCGACTGAATTCATCCAGAGAACTTGTTGTTGACACTTCTAGAATACAAACCATACCTCTTACCGGCCCTAAAAATGAGGATCCCTTTTGGACTACTGACATATTTTGAACCCCACCTCACACTGTGTGAGACCTTTATGGCTCAGGGACAGGTGTTGATATATCTATTGTTGCGCCTCTTTTGTCACTTAGATGAGAAAAAAAAAGGTGCTTACAATCTTAGTTGGGTTAGCTAAGAAAGACAACAGTAAAGGAAAGGGTTAGAAGAATAAAACATAAAAGACTAAACTAAGAATTAAACTAGGAATGATAAAACAACTAAACTAGAGTGTATAAGGACACAAGAACAAGAAACAAACAAGGCTCATGTCACCAATGGAAAGGATTGTTTTAGTGAAAAGAAAAAACCAAAGAGAAAGGGGGACTTTGGGTCCCTTCTTCCTCCAAGGGAGGGCTCTTGGACCCCCAATATTGAGCTCTTCTTACAACTTGAAAACTTGAAAGAAATGGTGAAAGAATCCCAAGCTAATTCACTCAAAGGGTGAGGTGAATAGATCCAATGGAATGGTGCTAGTATGATCTTGATGAGAAAAGAGGATTCCCCAAGAGAATAGCAGAAACATAACCTTACAAATGAATTCCTTGAAAATGTAATGCACCCATGGCGTCTTTTTATAGCATAACTTTGAGGCATTATTCAACCAGCTTTGAGTGTGAACAAGGGGCCCTTTAGGATACCCTTAGGTCTTTCAAATCGACTTGGAAGATGAACCAAAAGTAGGTGGGAGGCCGACCAACATAAAAAATGCATTGTTCTCAGATGTGCGTGGCTTTTAGCATCCACATTTGTGCATCACGCGCATGTGCGCTTTTCCTACGTTTGGTGATGGTGCATGTGGGTGCATGCCCTATATTGTCATAACACATTCTTATTTTATAAGAAGTTGTATAGTTTTGAACCTTTTGGAGATGCATTTTTTGGTAATTTTGGTCCATGGGTGAACTAATAGCTATTTGGAGATGATGGATTTCTATAACCATTTGCGGACGAAATTTCAGTGATAACAGATGCCCCCTAATGGATGAGGTTAGGAGCATACGTATAGCCGAAATTCATAAATGTTTCTTCTACTGAGAGTATCATTGTAAGAGAGAGCGATAATGAGAGTATCAAGAGAGACCCATTGGAGGGAGAGGGGAACCTGAAGAACCCAACCTTTCGTAAGGTGTAAAACTAAACTATGTACAAACGAGGTGGGCATGCCCCATGCTCATGCTATGTAACTCAAAAATGTGTAATACATTAACTGAAACTGTATGTTGGTGTAGATAATTGTAGCGCCCTCCAGGGCAGTTTGATAATGACAAAGGAAAATTATGATGGTGAAAAAACTCTAAAAAAAGGTAAGGACACCTATGAGAGGTGTCGATGATACTCAGGCATTGATAGCCTATCAAATTTTAGAGATCTTCGACATATATGAAAACAAACTGCAATAGTCGCAAAGTAAGACCCACCATAGCATGATAAAGAGTTGAATTCAAATTTCATGGGGGTCAATGACAACAGAGGGCGATGATGGTTCCCTCTGTGCCATCTGAGACACCTCATTGTAAACGTAGTGAGAGTCAAGATACTGTCACCCTCATGGAAACTGTGTTGATGTCAATAGAAAGGGAGATACGACTTCGAGAAGTGGAGGGCTTCATGAAATCTACTTGAAAAAAATCAAGAACTGATGAGGAACATGGATGAAGTCGAGGAGTAGTGAGACAAAAGACTACGCTTGGTTGGGGAGCGGTGTAAAGTGGTAGCAACCATGAAACTGAATCTAGTTTCAGGGGGACATCTAGATGAGGGTAAATTGTGCCAGAGGTGTGACAAAATGGACAAACACAGAGATCAAAAAGGTTTATGGGCTTGTAAGTTACTCGAGGTTTATGGATAAGTTCAGCAAGGGTAGGAGGTTAGAAAAATTCCCAACCAAGGGAAACATGGGTTGCTTGGCCAGGAAAATAATGTCACCAAGGGTTACGACAAAAAGCTATGTAAATGTTGGAAACAAAGGATTTTTACAATTACCAAATGAATAAAGAATAATTTGGGATGAGTGTACAAATACAAAAACAGGTGCCCCAGTGCAAGATGGTTGGGCTGGTTAGGGCGCAAGTTGCGTGGATAACTGGTGGAGGGTGGGTTTCTGTATGAGGTAAATGAAATGGAGGGAAATTTGTAGATGGGAAAACTGATTGTGGATGAAATTTATGGTTAATGATACTGCAGAGGCGCAGTCAAAATAGAACTTTGAAGAGATAACCTGGGAGTCCATTGGGAAAGCTAGTAAAATGAGGAGAATGAGTATGTGGTTGATTCTTGGAAATGCATAATACTATCGAGACTCCCATCCCTAGGGGGTGAAAGAAGCATGAGTGTCAAATTGCCAAGGGGGACTATAAATGGGACAACTCATGTGGGGGATAGTGCTACCGGGTGACAATACCAAAATGCAGCAGAGGTGACAGTACTGCAGAGACGGATATGAGGATCCTATAGGAAAATTTTGGAGGTTGTGACTGGAGATGCAATTGAGATTCAGAGGGAATGATTGCATGCCAGTATCGATAAGATACCTAAAGGGGATGCACTAGTGTGTGATGACCTAGTACCTGTACACATGAAAAACAAATACCCGACGTGAACAATATCTCAAAATAAAGGACATATAACAATTATTTGATAATTTTGAACATGAGAAGGCATACTTGAGTGTGTCATGGAAATATGCTCTACTGGGAAAAAGGGAAAATGATAACTCAAGGAAAATGTCTGTGTAAGTGGCCGAAGATGGTTCGGAAAATGGAGCTTATGGGATCCTGTACCAAAAAATGAAAGTGGGGAAAAGGGCTTAGATATGGATGGTGGGTCCATAATGCCATCCCAGTTTCACTGACACTATGGGTGATTGGGAGGTAGTTTGGTGGGAGGACATGTACCTCCCCTTTGCTCGAGGATTGATGAGGAAGTATAATGAATTAAATTCACAGGAGCATTGGTATGGAGTGCCAACGGAAGTGCAAGAAAATATGTGTGGTGTTCTACGACTAATGTGTGGCGGATGTATGGGATAGATGGGAAATGATGAGTGTAATGCCCATATTCTGTGCATATGGCGTAGGTGAAAGTGGTTTGCATATTTTGTTTTCTTGTGGTTGATGACTCCATATTAGTGTGGGACGTACTTGGTGGAGTGGCAAAAAAAAGGGGTTCTTGATGAGGATGGATAAAACTGTGTAGCTCAGGAAGAGAAGGACATATGTGAGTGGGGTGTCCTGTTCTTTCACATAAGGTGTGAGGGAGTTGAAATCAGGGAGGTAGTGGAGCGATGGGATCTTTCTTCTTTTATCTGCCCCTAGTCGTAGCAGTGGTGTTGCCAATTGGGAGTGAGGGTGGCATGTTCGGAGTTAGTATTGGGATTTGCATCGAGATTCCCTCTGACTAAGGGAGGGATGGTTGAGGGACCATCCTAGGTGAATGTACATACCATACACGGATGGCTAGTACCATGTTTGGAAGGGTAAGATTTGCGGCTTCCTGGAATGCTTCGACTCCATGTGGGGGGTAGAAAAAGGGAATTTTGGTGATGGCCTGAGGGATTGTCTCCCAAATCAGGACTTTCCCCTGGAGGGGGGGGAGATCTGTGATAAGTGGTGCGGTGGCGCTCTCAGGGAACTCCTGAGGTAGTATTTCTTCAACTGGTGGAACTTTGATATGGGGAGGGGACTTAGTGATAGGAGTCTTATCTCTGATGTCTATTCTTTTAGAGGAAAATGCACACACTTTTGTTGAAAAAGATGGGTTTAGGAATGGTGGTGCTCCCTGATATGTGCCCAACATGGATGGGTCATGTAATAATCCAGGGCCAATGTTGGAAACTGGAAAATCATTTGAGCTAACATGAACAAGGGGGAGGATGTTATCGATGTTGGAGGGATGGTTATGCTCGTAATGTGTAAGTTGGTCGATGGTGATGATCTTCCCATTATGGGGGAACATCATCATAAAAAACATAGAAGAGGTGATTGCCTTCATAGCATACATGTAGTTGCATTCGAACAAGATATTGTAATCAAGCTAAGCATCGATAAATTCAATGTCAATGAGGATAATTTTTCCCCCAAGTTCTATGGGGACATTTTAACAAAGCCTTGCAGAAGATGTTGGTCGATCGGCGTAAGCTCAAAGGGTGATGGTAGAGGCTACTATATAAGGGGAGCCAATTTTCTGCCATACATGTTTAGACATGATGCAAGTGGATGCACCTTCATCGATGATACATTGATAAACTATGGTGTTCCAGATTGTAACAGGTATCTAGAAGGCTACTTGGGTGGGAAGACATGGTGTAACACCCTGTTTTCCCCAGTTTGTAAAAATAACTATACTGGCCAAGAACTGTGGAAAAATAAAAAGTGTGAATGTGTGATGTGAGTGGACCTTGTGAAAAAGGTCGATGAATGTGAATAATATTATGAATATATATATATATATATATATATATATATATTACAGGACTGCTGAGAGGGGATATACTGAAAAAGAGACCACGATGGATGAAGAGAGGTGGTGGAAGGCACCTGGGATGGTGGCGTTAACTTCCACCAAGACCAATACCATATTTGGACTTCATTGGCCTAGAGACCCAAGAGCAGCTCACTGGCCCCGAATTAAATGACTCGCCAGGATTGGTAGGTAGATNACCGATCCGTAGAGCCAACAGGCCTGACCAGTGCAAGGGAAATCGTGCCACACACAACCTCGCAAGATGAAAAAGGCATGAGGGAGAAGCGAGAAGGGGGCAGACATGAGGAAAAGAAGAGAACTCTGGAAAATACAGAGTGAGTGATGGCAGAGAAGGGGGAGAGTAACCCTTGTTCTCGGTCACTGGAAAACAGAGACATAATCTCATAGCATCGTGGTCTCAGCTCAGGGGTGGCTAGTGGTAAATCCCATTAGAATCGCTGAGCCTATGGTTGGGTGGAAACGAGCACCCCTCTCAGCAGTTGCAATCAGATCTGGTGTTATTTATGATAAGTGCTTTACATCTTGCATCTTGAAATTTATATGCTGTGCATTTTTATGAATGGTTTGAGTATAAGACTGCCTGTGTAGTGTTTTGATTTAGAAATGGTGGTTGCACACTTATAATGGAAAGACTACGTATGGCTTATGTTTTATAAATCGCTATTTATATGCATATTGAATTAATTCAGACTTCAAGTATGTTATTGGGAAATATATACCCTTATCCATCTCAAGTAATACCCAGGATAGATCTCCCCATAGAGACACCCTTCTTAGAAATCTCACCAATAACCTGGAAAAAGGATCTAAGGGTGCAAGTCTTAGTAACCCTGTACGAGGAAGAATGACCCTCTTGAAATCCTGAAATAGTAGCAAAGGAATACTGTGTTCTCTTAGCAATAGTCATCAAGGAGGCATTGGACGGTTGGAATTCTCTGTGGATAATTTCGCGAAGTCCCGAGAGCCGTCAGATATTGTAGAGGAGAAGGGGAGTTACGGTAAGCCTATTTTCAAGTTTTAAGATTGGGAGAAATCGAACTGTAGGATCTGGGTCGACAAGGACCGTTGGATTACTCGTGAAATATCATTTCGTGGATTCACGAGTTGAAGGGTTAAAACCCTTGCCTCAAGATTTGTGAGGCCGTGAAAGGCGAAGTCTCGAAGGGGCAAAAGAATCTGAGTCGTCCGTCTATGGGAGGACGCGTGTCATGGAATCACCCATTTCAAAGATTCAGGCACCGGGACTCACAGAGGTGAGCATCTTGACTTCGTGAGTAGCAGAGTCCCGAGGAAATCTGAGCTGTTCATCTGAGAGAAGATGCGTGTTGCGAGATCGCCCATATCGAGGATTCAGACATCGGGAGTCATAGAGGGAAGTCTTTCGACTTTGTGAGTGGTGAAGTCACGAGAGGATTGGGACCGTCCATCTGGGGAGGACAGGTGGCAGAGATCAAGGAATCTCGCAAACTCAGAGGTTCACAAGGTAAGAGCCCAAAGGTTAGGTGCTTCAAGTTGCGAGTGGCGAAGTCGTGAGGAGCGGAGACAACCATTGGATCCAGAGAACAAAAGGACTGTTGGATCAAGAACCTCATAGCCTATCACGTGTTTGAGGGTTCAGAGGTTGAAAGGAGTCATTTTTTACTTCATGAGTAGAGAAGTGCTGAGAGCCGGGCACGAGAGAACATGTGGTAGAACTTTAAGGTGGGCCCCGCGTGATTAACAGGTGGACACGCATTGCCTGGAGAAGGGAGTCAACGCTCTGTTGACTTCTTGCATCTCAAGGTTTCGCAAGAAGAGAGTGCAAGATTTGGGTTATCCAACTCATGAAGTTACGAAGTGCGAAGTGGTGAGGAGAAAAATCTGAACCGTTGGATTCAAGAGTGGGAGGACCATTGGATCAGAAATCCGTGGAGATATCGTATATTGGGATTTTAGGGGTTCATATGTTGGAAGGGGTCACTTTCAACTGTAGATGTCGCGAAGTGCTAAGATTCAAGGCTCGTGAGAATACGTGGCACATCCATTAGGTGGGGCCCACATGATTGACAGGTGGGCACGTGTCGACCGGAAAGGAGTCAACACTCTGTTGACTTCTTGCATCTCAGAGATTCGTGAGATAGGAGCATGAAGGCTCAATGCTCCAACTCGCGAGGTTATGAGTTGCGAGAAGTTTGAAGAGGAAGTCTAAGACTCGATGCTCTAGTAGTGCTGAGTCACGAAGAGCGAAAGAATGCCATACTTGTTCGGCCTGTGGTCGCGACCCATGATCACATGTAAATGGACAAGGAAGGAACTAGCCTATGCTAAGAACCCTGTAGGTATTTTGGGGATTTTTGATCCTCGAGAATGTGACGAAAAATTTATGTTTTCCTTAGTGGGTATGTGAAAAATTGGTATCAGAGCATGGTTACAACACTCGGCCTGCATGGTCTCATGAACGAGTTGCACAGAAGCTCCATTCAGAACACTCTTAAAAGAGTAACCCCCCTGTCTTAACCTTCCTAATCAAAAGATGAAGTTAAGAATGAAAAACCCCTATTGTGTGTGTGTACATGTGAAAATGTGAATTATGTATTGGTTATAAATAAATATAAATATTGACTAACAAACAACGTTTTTCCTTTTGCACACAAGCGGAAGATCAATCGCGGCAAATTATCAATGCATAGTATGGTGACTCACCATGAAGTGGGAGAAGGCTCCCACAATAGAGACAAAGAGTCTGACGAAAGGACGGAAGCAGGGACCCCTCTAGATCTAGACGAGACTGTGAGGAGTCTCATGGTCAAATTACAAAGCTGCAAGGCTGACAATGAAGGGATGATGAAAGAACAAGAAAAGAAAACAGAAATTAATGCAGTTTTACTGCAGATTTTATCCTATATACAAAGAAAAATGCAGCATGAACTTGAAACTCAAAAACATGGTCATATCAGTGGCCACACTGAGAAGAGCACCTCGAAAAAGGTCCACCCCAGAGGTAAAGGAAAAGCATCAGATAATTCCTTTGAGAAGGAAGCTAACGATTCAGAGGGTTCTTCTAGCAGCAGAACCAGTTCCTATCCCTGAAGAAATCAGAAGAAGAAAAAGTCTTCAAAAGGTCAAAAATTTGAAGAATTCAGAAAGGCCAAACCACCCTCCTTCGATGGTGAAATAAAGAAGGGATAGGAAGCAGAGGCCTGGCTGCTTGGACTAGAGAAGTATTTCAGAGTCCATGACTTTTCAAAAAATATGAAGGCCTGAGTGGCCACCTTCAATTTGAACGGAAAGGCTTCCATTTGGTGGGAAGACCTTCAGAATATGAAAGGGGTTCACGAAGAGGACCTATCTTGGGAGCGGTTTGAGAAATACTTCTGGAAGAAGTGTCTGTCAAAAAAATATTTCGACGAAAAGACTAAATATTTTTATGAACTCAAACTGGGACAACTTACTATAGAAGAATATGTCAACAAATTTCTCAATTTGTTGAGGTATGTACCCTATATCAAGGTGGAAAAGGAAAAGGTGCAATGCTTCATCAGTGGAATACCTAAGGACTATCGAAATAGAATTGAATTTGTTGAGCCAAAGACTCTAGAAGACACTATTCAAAAGCCAACCTATTGTCATGAACAGTTTGGGCATCGAGCAGAACCTCGCGAAGGATGGAAACAAAAGAACAGTTCAAGATTTCAGAAAAGGGGAATTAAATCCCCAGGATTTAAGAACTACAAGAAGAACCCAAGAATGAACTTTCCAGCCCGGAGTATGCACCAACAGAATTTTCCCTCCTTGAGAGGAAATAAAACTTCTGGACCCATATCAATGAAGACTGATAACCCAAAGAGAGAACCTTTGAAATGTTGGGGTTGCAGAGAAGAACATCTCCTGAGAGACTTCCCACACCGACAACATAATAGTCGGAGAATTTATAACATATAGGAAGCTACTACCGTCAATGATGTGGCAGGAGTGTGCCACAAATTTATGCATCCTTTCATAATAACCAAGCCGACCACCAAGCTTCAGTAGTGGAAATAGAAGGTATGATTTCCAACCATCTAGTGTCTGTTTTGATTGACCCTGGTTCAAATTTGAGTTATATAGCCCCTAAAATTGTTGATAAGTGTAAACTACAACCACAAAAACATACCAAGCCATGGTTGGTTTAGTTAGCCACTGGCACCAAAAGGAGGATAGCATAGGTCATACCAGCCTGCCAATTAATGTTGGGTGAATTCCCCACCCAAACAACCCTTAACTTATTACCCCTGGGATCGTATGATCTGTTGATTGGTATGGACTGGCTAGCCACCCATAAAGCCAGATTGGATTGTTACCATAAAACCTTAGAATGTGTAATTAAAGAAGGGAAAAATATAACCCTTCAAGGGATCCGAAAACCTGTCTCAGTGAGACAAATATCATCTTTGAAAATGAGAAAGTATTACCAAAAGGGATGTCCCCTATATGAAATACAAGTGTTGAAAACAATCGAAAGTGACAAACCAATCCCTGACGGTCACCCTATCCTAAAAGAGTAAAGAGATGTGTTTCTGGATGAGGTACCAGGTTTACCTCCAAGAAGGGACATAGAATTCTCGATAGAACTTGCACCGGGAGCAGTGTCAATGTCTAGGACACCCTACAGATGAGCACACCTGAGTTAGTTGAACTTAAGATGCAATTAAAAGAAATGATGGATAAGGGCTATATTTGGCCTAGTGTGTCTCCATGGGGAGCACCAGTCCTGTTTGTGAAAAAGAAGGACGTTACCCTTAGACTGTGTATAGATTATAGACAACATAATAAGGTAACCATAAAGAACAAGTACCCCTTGCCCAAGATCAATGACCTGTTTGATCAATTGGGGGGTGTGTTTATTTTCTCAAATATTGATTTGAGGTCTGGATACCATCAAGTCCGAATCAAGGGTGAAGACATCCATAAAATTTCCTTCTGAACGAGGTATGGTCACTATGCATTTGTGGTAGTGCCATTTGGGTTGACCAATGCCCTTGCCACTTTTATGTGCTTGATGAATAATGTACTCAGAAAATTCCTAGACAAATTTATGCTTGTTTTTATTGACTATATATTAATTTAGTCCAAGACCAGAAAAGAGCATGAAGAGCATCTTAGACTTGTGCTACAAGTGCTAAGAGAACATCAACTCTATGCCCAATTCAGAAAATGTGAATTCTTCCAGAAGCAAATACATTACTTAGGCCATGTTCTCTCTGAAGAAGAAGTAGCAGTAGACCCGGATAAAATTAGGTCTATTATGGAATGGCCTACCCCAAAGGATGTTTCAGAAATTAGATCCTTTATGGGATTAGAAGGATACTATAGGAGATTTATAAAAGGATTCTCCAAGATTGGTTGTCCAATCACTGCCCTCCAGAAGAAGGGGACAAAATTCTTGTGGACACAGAAATGTGAAGAAAGATTTCAAACCCTGAAACATCTACTGACCCATGCACCTGTGTTGAAGATCGTCGATCCAGAAGCTGACTTCCTCGTGTGTACATATGCCTATAAGGAAGGGCTTGGAGGAGTCCTTATGCAGAAAGGAAGTGCGATCTACTATGAATCTCGAAAATTGAATGAGCATGAAGTCAACTATGTAACCCATGATCTAGAATTGGTTGCCATAGTGCATGCCTTGAAAATGTGGAGGCATTACCTCCTAGGAAGAAAATTTGTACTTATGACAAATCACTATGGATTGCGATACCTGTTTGATCAACCAAATATCAATGCTAGACAAGCTAGGTGGATGGCCCTCCTTAGCAAGTTTGATTTCGAAATCAAACACATTAAAAAAAATGAAAATAGGGTGGTCGATGCCCTTAGCAGAAGTATGAAAACAATTCACCTGGTAGTGGTGAGCACCTGTGAGATAGATGTCAAGGAAAGAATCAGAAATGCATAAGAAACAGATCCCTTCGTCTGGATCGTTACCATGTACCTACAACAAGAACCCACCGGAGTAAAATATGAAGGCTACTAGAAGATCGAAGGAGGTCTGCTCACTTACAGAAGAAGATTTTATATCCTAGCGTGTGACGACTTGAAGAGTTTCATTATGGATGAACTACATAAAAGACCCTATACTGGTCATCTAGGATACCAGAAAAGGATCATTGCCACCAGAAAACAATTTTATTGGCCTGGATTGAAGAAAGACATAGCCGAGTACCTAGCCGAATGCATAGAGTGCCAACAGGTTAAAGCAGAACATAGACAGCTAGCAGGATTATTGCTACCTTTACCAATTCCAGAATGGAAATGGGAAACTATCTCCAAGGATTTCATCACTGGATTACCAACCTCAACCAAACATAATGATGCCATTATGGTAGTGGTGGGTAAATTGAGAAAGTCTGCTCATTTCATCCCTGTCAAATCAACTTGCAAAGCAATTGATATTGCCCATGTATTCATGAAGGAGATATTTAGACTGCATGGTATGCCGAAAGAGATCGTGTCTGATAGAGATACGAAAATTACTTCCAACTTTTGGAAGTCACTGATGGTTGGTTTAGAGATCAAGTTGTTGTTTATCACCACCTATCACCCTCAAACTGACAGACATATAGAAAGAGTGAATCAAATACTTGAAGACATGCTAAGAATGCATGCAATGCATTAACCCAAGAAGTGGGAAGACTACTTACCACTGGTAAAATTCGCCTACAACAATGGCTACCAAGCATCATTAAATATGAATCCCTTCGAAGTCCTCTATGGTAGACCGTGTAACACTCTAGTCAGCTGGAGTAACCCCGTAAACATGATTTCTTTTGGACCTGACATGTTGAAAGAAATGGAACAATAGGTGACTCAGATAAAACAAAACCTGAAGGTCGCCCAAAACCGACAGAAAAGTTATGCCGACCAAAAGAGAACTCCAAGAGAGTTCAAAACGGGAGACCATGTATATCTCAAAGTTAGGCCCAGGAAGAGTTCCCTGAAAATGGGATCTTGTGCCAAGTTGGCACCTCGTTATTGTGGACCCTTTGAGGTTCTATATAGAGTGGGACCTGTAGCCTATAGGCTAGCACTTCTTCCCACAGTAAAAGCACATAATGTTTTCCATGTTTCATTATTGAAGAAATATGTACATGATGCTAATCATATAATTGACTGGTTTGTGATCTAGGTGGAACCGGAGGGAGAATTTATACCAGAACCTCAGTGAATACTAGACAGAAAGGAAACCCCACTCTGGAACCGAACCATTTCATAGGTCAAGGTGCAGTGGAGACATTTTGGCCCAGATGAGACTACATGGGAAAGGGAGGATGCCATAAGACAGGCATATCCGATTTTGTTTACTTCTGTACATGCATGTCATGTTGATAGATAATAACATCGAGGAAGATGTTCCTTTAAGGGGGAGGGAATTGTAACACCTTGTTTCCCCCAGTTTGTAAAAATAACTATACTAGCCAAGAACTGTGGCAAACTCAAAAATGTGAATGTGTGATGTGAATGGACCTTGTGGAAAAGGTCGATGAATGTGAATAATATTATGAATATATATATATATATATATATATATATATATATATATATTGTAGGATTGTTGAGAGGGGATATGCTGAAAAAGAGATCACGATGGCTAAAGAGAGGCGGTGGAAGGCACCTGGGATGGTGGTGTTAACTTCCACTGAGACCAATACCGTATTTGGACTTCACTGGCCCGGAGAACCAAGAGTGGCTCGCTGGCCCCGAATTAAATGACTCGCCAGGATTGGTAGGTAGATGGCTCCTCATGAGTAATGATGGATGGGGTGGGGGGGGGTGGTGAACCACCCATCCGTAGAGCCATCAGGCCTGACCAGTGTGAGGGAAATCGTGCCACAGGAAACCTCGCAAGAGGAAAAAGGCATGAGGGAGAAGCGAGAAGGGGGCAGACGCGAGGAAAAGAAGAGAACTGTGGAAAATACAGAGTGAGTGATAGTAGAGAAGGGGGAGAGTAACCGTCATTCTCGATCACTAGAAAACAGAGACGCAATCTCAAAAAATCGTGGTCTTAGCTCGAGGGTGGCTAGTGGTAAATGCCATCGGAATCGCTAAGCCTACAGTTGGGTGGAAACGAGCACCCCTCTTAGTAGTTGCAATCACATCTGGTGTTATTTCTGATAAGTGCTTTACATCTTGCATCTTGAAATTCATATGCTGACATGTATGCTCACAGTATATACAGTTTTATGAATGGTTTGAGTATAAGACTGCTTGTGTAGTGTTTTGATTTAGAAATGGTGGTTGCACACTTATAATGGAAAGACTACGTATGGCTTATGTTTTATAAATTGCTATTTATACACATATTGAATTAATTCAGAGTTCAAGTCTATTCTCGGGAAATCCATACCCTTATCTGTCTCAGGTAATACCCTGGATAGATATCCCCATAGTGACACCCTTCTTAGAAAGCTCACCAAGAACTTGGAAAAAGGATCTAAGGGCGCAAGTCTTAGTAACCTTGTATGAGGAAGAATGACTCTCTTGAAATCCCGAAATAGAAGTGAAGGAATACCATGTTCACTTCTTCAGAGTCATCAAGGAGGCATTGGAAGGTTGGAATTCTCTGTGGATAATTTTGCGAAGTCTAGAGAGTCGTCAGATCTTGCAGAGGAGCAGAGGAGCAGGGGATTACTCGTGAAATCTCATTTCATGGATTCATGAGTTGAAGGGTTAAAACCCTTGCCTCAAGATTCACAAGGCCGTGAAAGGCGAAGTCCTGAAGGGGCAAAATAATCTGAGTCATCTGTCTGTGGGAGGATGCGTGTCGCGGAATCATGCATTTCAGAGATTCAGGCACTGGGACTCATAGAGGCGAGCATATTGACTTTGCGAGTAGAGAAGTCCCGAGGAAATCTGAGTCGTTCGTCTGAGAGCGAACACGTGTCGCGAGATCGCCCATATCGAGGATTCGGACATCGGGAGTCATAGAGGGAAGTCTTTTGACTTCGCGAGCGAGGAAGTCGCGAGAGGATCAGGACTGTCCATATGGGGAGGACAGTTGGTAGAGATCAAGGAATCTCGCAAACTTGGAGGTTCGTAAGGTAAGAGCCCAAAGGTTGGGTGCTCCAAGACACGAGTGGTGAAGTCACGAGGAGCAGAGACAGTCGTTGGATCCAAAGAATGGGAGGACCATTGGATCAATAACCTCATCGCCTATCGCGTGTTCGGGGGTTCGGAGGTTGAAAGGAGTCATTTTCGACTTCATGAGTAGCGAAGTGCCGAGAGCCGGGCACGAGATAACACATGGGAGAACTTTAAGGTCGGGCCCGCATGATTAACAGGTGGACACGCGTTTCCTGGAGAAGGAAGCCAACGCTCCATTGACTTCTCGCATCTCAGGGTTTCGCAAGAAGAGAGAGCAAGAGTTGGGTGCTCCAACTCATGAAGTCATGAAGTGAAAAGTGGCGAGGAGAAAAATATGAACCGTTGGATCTAGGAGCGGGAGGACCGTTGGATCAGAACTCTGTGAGGATATTGTATATCGGGAGTTTGGGGGTTTGGAGGTTGGAAGGGGTCACTTTTGACCATAGAAGTCACGAAGTGCCAAGAGCCGAGGCTCATGAGAATACGTGGCACATCCATCAGGTGGGGCCCACGCGATTGACAGGTGGTCACGCGTCGCCCGGAAAGGAGTCAACACTCTGTTGACTTCTCGTGTCTCAGAGATTCACAATATAGGAGCACGAAGGCTCAACGCTCCAACTCGTGAGGTTGCGAGTTGTGAGAAGTGCAAAGAGGAATTCAACCATTGCTGACTTTTTCATCTCAGGATTTCGGAGAAGAAGAGCATGAGAGCTCGACGCTTCAACCTGTGAGGTTGTGAGTAGCAAAAAGTGTCAAAGGGAGGTCATGCATCGCATTTCCCTGATTCACAAAAAGTTTATAAGCACTCGGCTGGCTTAAGCATGTATACACGGGACAGGGTCATGTGGACAAGACCCCAAGGGGGAAAGCTACCACTCGCTAGCCCTATCGGGTTTCGATGCTTCATCGTGTCAGGGTTTGCAGAGTCAAAAGACTTGACACTCTGGTAGTGCTGAGTCACGAAGAGAGAAAGAATGCCATACTTGTTTGGCCTGCGGTCCCGACCCATGATCACATGGAAATGGACAAGGAAGGAACTAGCCTATGCTAAGACTCCCATAGGTATTTCAGGGATTTTTGATACTCGAGAATTCGACGATTTTTTTTTGTTTTCCTTAGTGGGTATGTGACACATGGTTCTCTGTTATCTGAATCAAATGTGATCAGTTGCATGTCAACTATGTCGACTGTCCCCAAGGCAGAAAGAAAGGATTTTCATTATGATGGACAGTTTTGGAGGACCTACAACACAGACATGGATGTGGGAGACTGGGCTAAGTCATCAACCAGACTATAATTATGAGTATCCCTAGCATGAGGATTATGCACATTCCGTCGTACAGGCATACGTGGTATGGGAGGAATGGGTTCTGCGTGAGGATGTGGAA
>ML821819.1:73593-111239 GCA_009831015.1 Picea engelmannii | reverse complement strand
CTTGGGTCTCTAGGCCAATGAAGTCCAAATATGGTATTGGTCTTGGTGGAAGTTAACGCCACCATCCCAGGTGCCTTCCACCACCTCTCTTCATCCATCGTGGTCTCTTTTTCAGTATATCCCCTCTCAGCAGTCCTGTAATATATATATATATATATATATATATATATATTCATAATATTATTCACATTCATCGACCTTTTTCACAAGGTCCACTCACATCACACATTCACACTTTTTATTTTTCCACAGTTCTTGGCCAGTATAGTTATTTTTACAAACTGGGGAAAACAGGGTGTTACACCATGTCTTCCCACCCAAGTAGCCTTCTAGATACCTGTTACAATCTGGAACACCATAGTTTATCAATGTATCATCGATGAAGGTGCATCCACTTGCATCATGTCTAAACATGTATGGCAGAAAATTGGCTCCCCTTATATAGTAGCCTCTACCATCACCCTTTGAGCTTACGCCGATCGACCAACATCTTCTGCAAGGCTTTGTTAAAATGTCCCCATAGAACTTGGGGGAAAAATTATCCTCATTGACATTGAATTTATCGATGCTTAGCTTGATTACAATATCTTGTTCGAATGCAACTACATGTATGCTATGAAGGCAATCACCTCTTCTATGTTTTTTATGATGATGTTCCCCCATAATGGGAAGATCATCACCATCGACCAACTTACACATTACGAGCATAACCATCCCTCCAACATCGATAACATCCTCCCCCTTGTTCATGTTAGCTCAAATGATTTTCCAGTTTCCAACATTGGCCCTGGATTATTACATGACCCATCCATGTTGGGCACATATCAGGGAGCACCACCATTCCTAAACCCATCTTTTTCAACAAAAGTGTGTGCATTTTCCTCTAAAAGAATAGACATCAGAGATAAGACTCCTATCACTAAGTCCCCTCCCCATATCAAAGTTCCACCAGTTGAAGAAATACTACCTCAGGAGTTCCCTGAGAGCGCCACCGCACCACTTATCACAGATCTCCCCCCCCTCCAGGGGAAAGTCCTGATTTGGGAGACAATCCCTCAGGCCATCACCAAAATTCCCTTTTTCTACCCCCCACATGGAGTCGAAGCATTCCAGGAAGCCGCAAATCTTACCCTTCCAAACATGGTACTAGCCATCCGTGTATGGTATGTACATTCACCTAGGATGGTCCCTCAACCATCCCTCCCTTAGTCAGAGGGAATCTCGATGCAAATCCCAATACTAACTCCGAACATGCCACCCTCACTCCCAATTGGCAACACCACTGCTACGACTAGGGGCAGATAAAAGAAGAAAGATCCCATCGCTCCACTACCTCCCTGATTTCAACTCCCTCACACCTTATGTGAAAGAACAGGACACCCCACTCACATATGTCCTTCTCTTCCTGAGCTACACAGTTTTATCCATCCTCATCAAGAACCCCTTTTTTTTGCCACTCCACCAAGTACGTCCCACACTAATATGGAGTCATCAACCACAAGAAAACAAAATATGCAAACCACTTTCACCTACGCCATATGCACAGAATATGGGCATTACACTCATCATTTCCCATCTATCCCATACATCCGCCACACATTAGTCGTAGAACACCACACATATTTTCTTGCACTTCCGTTGGCACTCCATACCAATGCTCCTGTGAATTTAATTCATTATACTTCCTCATCAATCCTCGAGCAAAGGGGAGGTACATGTCCTCCCACCAAACTACCTCCCAATCACCCATAGTGTCAGTGAAACTGGGATGGCATTATGGACCCACCATCCATATCTAAGCCCTTTTCCCCACTTTCATTTTTTGGTACAGGATCCCATAAGCTCCATTTTCCGAACCATCTTCGGCCACTTACACAGACATTTTCCTTGAGTTATCATTTTCCCTTTTTCCCAGTAGAGCATATTTCCATGACACACTCAAGTATGCCTTCTCATGTTCAAAATTATCAAATAATTGTTATATGTCCTTTATTTTGAGATATTGTTCACGTCGGGTATTTGTTTTTCATGTGTACAGGTACTAGGTCATCACACACTAGTGCATCCCCTTTAGGTATCTTATCGATACTGGCATGCAATCATTCCCTCTGAATCTCAATTGCATCTCCAGTCACAACCTCCAAAATTTTCCTATAGGATCCTCATATCCGTCTCTGCAGTACTGTCACCTCTGCTGCATTTTGGTATTGTCACCCGGTAGCACTATCCCCCACATGAGTTGTCCCATTTATAGTCCCCCTTGGCAATTTGACACTCATGCTTCTTTCACCCCCTAGGGATGGGAGTCTCGATAGTATTATGCATTTCCAAGAATCAACCACATACTCATTCTCCTCATTTTACTAGCTTTCCCAATGGACTCCCAGGTTATCTCTTCAAAGTTCTATTTTGACTGCGCCTCTGCAGTATCATTAACCATAAATTTCATCCACAATCAGTTTTCCCATCTACAAATTTCCCTCCATTTCATTTACCTCATACAGAAACCCACCCTCCACCAGTTATCCACGCAACTTGCGCCCTAACCAGCCCAACCATCTTGCACTGGGGCACCTGTTTTTGTATTTGTACACTCATCCCAAATTATTCTTTATTCATTTGGTAATTGTAAAAATCCTTTGTTTCCAACATTTACATAGCTTTTTGTCGTAACCCTTGGTGACATTATTTTCCTGGCCAAGCAACCCATGTTTCCCTTGGTTGGGAATTTTTCTAACCTCCTACCCTTGCTGAACTTATCCATAAACCTCGAGTAACTTACAAGCCCATAAACCTTTTTGATCTCTGTGTTTGTCCATTTTGTCACACCTCTGGCACAATTTACCCTCATCTAGATGTCCCCCTGAAACTAGATTCAGTTTCATGGTTGCTACCACTTTACACCGCTCCCCAACCAAGCGTAGTCTTTTGTCTCACTACTCCTCGACTTCATCCATGTTCCTCATCAGTTCTTGATTTTTTTCAAGTAGATTTCATGAAGCCCTCCACTTCTCGAAGTCGTATCTCCCTTTCTATTGACATCAACACAGTTTCCATGAGGGTGACAGTATCTTGACTCTCACTACGTTTACAATGAGGTGTCTCAGATGGCACAGAGGGAACCATCATCGCCCTCTGTTGTCATTGACCCCCATGAAATTTGAATTCAACTCTTTATCATGCTATGGTGGGTCTTACTTTGCGACTATTGCAGTTTGTTTTCATATATGTCGAAGATCTCTAAAATTTGATAGGCTATCAATGCCTGAGTATCATCGACACCTCTCATAGGTGTCCTTACCTTTTTTTAGAGTTTTTTCACCATCATAATTTTCCTTTGTCATTATCAAACTGCCCTGGAGGGCGCTACAATTATCTACACCAACATACAGTTTCAGTTAATGTATTACACATTTTTGAGTTACATAGCATGAGCATGGGGCATGCCCACCTCGTTTGTACATAGTTTAGTTTTACACCTTACGAAAGGTTGGGTTCTTCAGGTTCCCCTCTCCCTCCAATGGGTCTCTCTTGATACTCTCATTATCGCTCTCTCTTACAATGATACTCTCAGTAGAAGAAACATTTATGAATTTCGGCTATACGTATGCTCCTAACCTCATCCATTAGGGGGCATCTGTTATCACTGAAATTTCGTCCGCAAATGGTTATAGAAATCCATCATCTCCAAATAGCTATTAGTTCACCCATGGACCAAAATTACCAAAAAATGCATCTCCAAAAGGTTCAAAACTATACAACTTCTTATAAAATAAGAATGTGTTATGACAATATAGGGCATGCACCCACATGCACCATCACCAAACGTAGGAAAAGCGCACATGCGCGTGATGCACAAATGTGGATGCTAAAAGCCACGCACATCTGAGAACAATGCATTTTTTATGTTGGTCGGCCTCCCACCTACTTTTGGTTCATCTTCCAAGTCGATTTGAAAGACCTAAGGGTATCCTAAAGGGCCCCTTGTTCACACTCAAAGCTGGTTGAATAATGCCTCAAAGTTATGCTATAAAAAGACGCCATGGGTGCATTACATTTTCAAGGAATTCATTTGTAAGGTTATGTTTCTGCTATTCTCTTGGGGAATCCTCTTTTCTCATCAAGATCATACTAGCACCATTCCATTGGATCTATTCACCTCACCCTTTGAGTGAATTAGCTTGGGATTCTTTCACCATTTCTTTCAAGTTTTCAAGTTGTAAGAAGAGCTCAATATTGGGGGTCCAAGAGCCCTCCCTTGGAGGAAGAAGGGACCCAAAGTCCCCCTTTCTCTTTGGTTTTTTCTTTTCACTAAAACAATCCTTTCCATTGGTGACATGAGCCTTGTTTGTTTCTTGTTCTTGTGTCCTTATACACTCTAGTTTAGTTGTTTTATCATTCCTAGTTTAATTCTTAGTTTAGTCTTTTATGTTTTATTCTTCTAACCCTTTCCTTTACTGTTGTCTTTCTTAGCTAACCCAACTAAGATTGTAAGCACCTTTTTTTTTCTCATCTAAGTGACAAAAGAGGCGCAACAATAGATATATCAACACCTGTCCCTGAGCCATAAAGGTCTCACACAGTGTGAGGTGGGGTTCAAAATATGTCAGTAGTCCAAAAGGGATCCTCATTTTTAGGGCCGGTAAGAGGTATGGTTTGTATTCTAGAAGTGTCAACAACAAGTTCTCTGGATGAATTCAGTCGGAGAATACATCTCTCATATCCAAGAGGTATTCAAAAAGTGTCTAGAGAATCAAAAACAAATCAGAAAGTGTCTAAAGAGTCAGTTATTTCCACTTGTGAAGGTATGTTTCCCTAGACCTCACTCTATTGAGGAGAGCCCTCGGGTCAATGTTGGCTGAACCAAATATTTTATGGAAAAATCTATTGCCATCTATAGAAACAAACAACACTCACTAGTAAAATCTAGGAATCAAACCAAGAAAACAAAGAATTCTTATTTTGAAGTCAGTTGTTGGTGATGAAATCCAACTTCACAAAGTCAAGACAAGAAGGGGCTAGAACAACGTGGGTGGAAAAGTTGCGTTGACGACCTTCTTAACGAACTTACACCCTGGTGCAAGCTCCCACACATAATCATGGGTATACCCTCCAAGGAGCCCGAGTGAGTCTGGCCAACGTCGATTCCAGGTACCATGAAGAATTTCCCTTCCACAGTCACCTCATGTAAGACCCTAAGAATATAGGAAACTGAGGCTACCAAGAATAATAATGATGCCTGGGGAAACAATCAACAATCTGATCCACGTGCAAAGGCAGGGTATCTAGCCCGAAATCAACTTGAGAGGCTTCCAATCATCATTGTGGGTATACCATTCAAGAAACCCCCATAATACGTGCAATCTCTACATCAATATCAACAAAGCAGGGTGAGACACTCTGTCAATCTCAATGCAATCTCAGGTTTTCCCCTTGTGTGAGAAGAGATTCCCAGGACAAAATGTTGCAAATGGATTTGAACACTCCCTATCACAAGATGCTATTGTGTGTTTTTTTCTTTGGAGAGTGTGTCTCACAACCTATTCCAAAGATCTCTCCTATCTAATGTTGGTGTAAAATATCCCTAGAAAATAAAAGTTACTAATTGAGTTTTAGATTTCGTAATGTTTTTAGAGGTTGTTGCTTACTCAAGAGGGAGACAGGAATAACACCAATGTTGTGTAAGACCTTGACCCAATAATATGAAAATATAAATGAATGATGCAATATTTCATTCAATGAACTCTATCTACAAAAGGGAGAAGGTATTTTTCCAAAATGATGTAAGCTACAAAATGTACTTTCTTTTTCTTGAATGAACACAATTGCAAACAACCATAAACAATGAAATTTCTCAATTTTCTCTTCTTAAAAAAAAAATTCTTTGAATGCAAAAAACTTTCTTATGTATGATTACTTTAAAAGAATAAGTGACCTTAAGTCTTCCTTTCCAAAACCCAAACAAGTATATAATGAAGAAAGGACAAGTAATCGAAGAAAATTGATACACTCAACAAGAACCCAACTCAAACTTTCAATGAAGATAAAAGTAAAAATGACAAGAAAGTGTTTCATCAAATGCAAATGAAAAATGACTTTCCAGTCAACAAGCAATCCAGAAAATATAATCAATCAAAAACTTTAAATACAATCAAAATATTTTTAATCAATCAAGCATTCAGATGCAAAATTAGAGATTAAATCCTTGTTGATAAAAATCAAAAGGAAAAATTGGAAAAATGACTAAGAAAGGTGTTCGATCTCCAAAAACCAATCGAAATCAAGTTTAAAACTTAGAAATTAGTCAAATATTGGCATTAAAAGTTCCTCCCAGCTGGCTAAAGCAAAACTAGGCATAGAAATATGACAGGACCCAAACCAAAAATGTTTACAGGCATCACTTCGACCAAGAAGTAGGTTACAATGTGGAAATCAAATGTTTCTGCAGGCTAGCTGTGGGTAGGTCACAGAAAGTATGCATTGGGATAAACAGTGAGGGTGCAGAAATCAAAAGTTTCTAGAGGCTGTGTATGGGTACATTGCGGAAGTGTCTGTAAACAAAGAAATTTTGGAAAGAGGATAATTAATCTAAGGAATATTTCAGATCCAGAGAGTTTGGTTGGATCTCCCACAGACTTGGAGACTGAAATAAAGTGAAAAAAGGTAGGCTAAAAGAAAATGGCCAACAAAAAACCACTAACAAGTTGTATCCCCAATGGTATCACCAATTGTTTTATTGGATAAATCGGTGAATGCAGACATAAACTATTCTCCCTAGATCCACCTGTATCTAGAAAAAAACAAGACAGGACATGACGCTTTCCCTAAGTTACAATCATTGAATTTACTACCAAAGAAGGAATGGATGACATACCTTTAGATATTGCTTCCTTATATATTTGTTGTCCCTGATTCACTCTGGAGATTTTGTGAGATCAAATTTGCAATGAAACAAACCAACCAAATTGAAAGCAGTAATAATAAATTCAATGAAAACCTAAACATGTGATCAAGGATTCATGTAATAAAATTCTAATGATCTTATGGGAAATAAACATGTCACCATATTATATTAAGTAAAAGTGGAAGATACAACCAAACTTCCTTGATGTCACAATTTCTCTTTCAGTGGTCCTTTGTTCCAACACACACATACACTTGCTATGAATTTGTATGAAAATGGTCCACAAAATCTTGATGGACAAATGGAGGCCTCAAGCATCAGTTGCAACAAGATCCTTAACACAGTCTTCAACCTATTCTTTCAGCAATTATTTTCTCAATCTTTCTTAACCTTTTCCATGAGAAACCCATCATTATATAGGAGAAGGTGAAGTGGTTAAAAGGATGAGGATGATCCCACCAAATCAGAGAATCCAGTAGGATCACAACCATACAGACACCACCTCACATTCTAGAAGATTCCCCTTCTAGAAACTTCGTGAACTTCTTTCTTCTTTTATATTTCAAACCTCGCCACACCCTGCTTATATGGCAGCCTGTGGAAACCCCACGAGCCAGATATAGAGAAGCATGTGGAAATCAAGGATTTCCACACTGTGTACTACTATCAGCCTAAGGCATCATTCTAAAAACATGCCTTGTAGAGGAATAAATCAGTCATTTTTCTCATGCAAAAGATCCTTTTGAGATCCTGAACACATGATTCTAGACTCATCATCGGGGTGACCAAAATAATGTGTAACACATGGGATAAAAGATCGTTCATGTTTCTTTGTGAAACTTCCTTATTGTCCTTACCAAGCCTAGAATTACCTTGCCCGGTGGAGTTTAGTCCCAACTCGGGGGTGACCTACTACTGAGAATGATGAGCAGTGCGGTCTAAGGCTAGGAGGTTCGTGGAAGGTCTGCATGCAGTTGGTGGATTTACTCCAGATAAAAGATAAGTATCATTATGTGTTTAATTATGTATTTTATGCATGTTGTTGTGATGTTGTATTTCTTCATGTATTTCATTGCTTCTATGAATTTCTCTTAATCCTATTTAATTCTGTATGATATCAATAACTCTATGTTAGCTGTGTTAAGTTCATTAAAATGCATATATTTTATATAAGCTATAAATTCCACATGGTATCATTACCCAGTCTCAGGATGGTCGAGGATGTTACAATATGTCCCAACAAATTTTTAAAAGGAACATAGAAAACGCATTTCTTCAGATTCAATGAAATTTGTATATGTCTGTAGTGGTCAAACATTAACCGAAGTAAGCCTATGTGCTCCTTCATCAATTTGTACACAGTTCAGTCATCGATATAAATTTCAAGAAACTTATGAAGAAAGTCCTTTAAGGCAACAATAACAATCCTAGAAAAGACATTTGGACTATTCTTGAGCCCAAATGGCATGACGTTGCAAGAAAAAAAAACCCATTATGTAGTAAAGGTGGTCTTGTTTTTATCTTCTTTTGCAATTCTAAATTGATGATATCCTGAGAACCGATCAATGAAGGAGTATGCTTCATTTCCCTCTACCTGATCAAGTACTCCATCATTGAATGGAGTAGGAAAAGGGTCATGCACACAACGTGATTTCAAAATTTGTAGTCTAAACAACCATGATATATCCAGTACCTTTATTAATCTATATAACTATCAGATTGATCCACTCATCTTCATCTACAGGGAAGATTAACGCAGCTGCAATCATTTTGTCAATTTCCTTCTTAACCTTCTCTTTGACTATAGGATTCAAATGATATGGTCTGTGTTTGAATGTATTAGCATCAGGTTTGAGTTTTATTTTCATTTCTCCTAGAGCTCCCTTAATTCCTTTAAGTTTTGGAAAAAAAATTGGAAACAAATCCTCATACTCCTGTGATAGATCCTGGATCTTTATCATGTTCTATTCATCCCAATAGTCTCCTATGGAATATAGCTTAGGATTCTCTTCACTCCCAATGTTCACTTTCCAAAAATTCAAGGGTTTAGTAATGAACTAATGGCATCATACTATAGAGTATATGTAATTTCTCTTGTTCCCATAGATTCCTTAAAGATCCAATGTCTAATCCCTTCCAAGTCTTCAATATCTTTAGGGTTTTTTCCAATCTTGCTACAAGACATAGGGATTCTTGCATATGATGGGTAAAAACTAAACAAAATCAGGTATGTATGCTCAGGGAACATTGTAGGAGAGTACTTGGTCTTGATCTTATTAGTAAACACCATTTCTTTAATTTGTTGCAATACAACTTTGAGTTTTGAAGACTTAGGAGAAAAAGAAAAATAATGACAAAATCAATCTTGTAATACCTTCCAACATACAATATGTATTCTAGTTTCCTCATGCACATGCTAGGCCTTTGGAACTATTTCCATAAAATGGAATAAATGATGTACCCAAAAATGACAAGGTAGTTGTGCAACTTTCCATACTTTAAGACAATATTCAATATGCTCAACTAGATTAGATAAACCATCATATGTCCACAAAGTTAATATATGAATCTTCATATTCTAATATTCATTTGACTGGATGACTTGTGAAGGAAGAATAAAATGGTATTGGATGGAAAGATTATCCTCATCCCAAGAAGAAAGAGTTTCTTTATGACTAGCCCACCATCTAGCAGGTGAGGATCTCAAGGTTATATCCAGTGCTGACGTTATTTTTTCTTTCACATCCTTGTCCTTCATACTTATGAGAAAACTATGTAGATCTAAAGTCCCATAATATGTTGTAAAATCACCTATCTCATCCCCAATCCACCTTATCGATCAGATATTTTCACAATGTCTTGAAAAAATATCATATCGTCCCTGTTTCCAATTGTTAAAAACAACTTCAGAATATTCATCCATAGAATGAACTCTACGCCAACTCATTGATCCATATGTAGTGGGGTTAATATAATCGACTCGTTTTCCTGTATTCATATTGTACAACTAATCGAGAAAATCCCGCTCCATATTATCATCTATAGGTTTAGTATATCACGGGCCTTGGTATGGATCTAAAGGTTGAGTGACCTTCATTCCATCAGACTCAAAAGTCATAGTTTCTTTAAGATAAATAAAAACATAGTTTTCATAGGCCTAGTCAATACCTAACAGATATGGATAGGGATCCTTCTCCTCATTATTTCAATAACCAAAAAATTGGCTACAATTTTAATTCCATCTATATCTACTTCTACATTCTACAGCCTTCCTACTATAAAAATGCAGTATTGATTTCCCATCCTCAACTGAATAGGAGAATAGACTAGCTTGGGTTTCCCCATTGCCTCCCAAGTCTTCTTTGGAAATATGTTGACATTAGATCACAAGTCTAACATAACATCCTTGATTTCATACTCATTCAATTGTGCATTTAATCTAGATTCCCTTCCAATCCCCCTCTTTCTTCTCTGTACCCTACTTGGTTTCCTTTCTGGAAGGTTAGCAACAATGAAATATTCTTGATTTCCTTCAGCTCCCAAGGCCACTTTAATTGTATTCTGCAAATTCTCAGTAAGTTGATAATCATCTAATATATCATAAAATAACTAAAACCTAAGATCAACAAATTTTTGAGATTTACTCAAAGACTCCATCTGAGCATATGACTCTCTGGTGATCCTTGGATGATGAGAGGTTAACTTGAAACTTGTTTCCAAAACTTCAAGTGTATAATGACCAAGAATATGTCTAAACATCTCTATTGCATTTTTGAAGTGTTATTTCTGTCGTGCAGGATCATACTTGGTACTATTTGTTACAACCTTCTCAATCTTTATTTGATGTAGAATCTCTACATCAATGTAGTATTCGAGATATAAATTAGTATGAACAACATAAATAATTAGCTAGAAATGGCATAGAAATAGTGATATAACCAGAACGATACCACAATAATACCATAATAACATCATAATAACACTAGAAAGAGCACTTTGATTACTGAGAAAAATGTTCACTTGCCTCTTTGAGGGGGAAACCTATAGTAGAGAAGAGCTCTATTACAATAATATTCAAGACAAAACTTCACATACCCTCTATTCCTATTTATACTAAATCTATCTATCCAAAACAACAATCTAGAGGAAGATCCTTCTAGAAGTGGAAGCTTCTATTAGGTCTTCTTACATTTGACTTATTCCTCCTTATCGCTAGGACTTATTAATATTGACCTTTATTAAATGGAAATAAACCACTTGAGGGGTTAGGTAGGTTAGGTCCCTAACATGAAATCCCCCTTAGAATTATCCATGTCCTCAAGGATGGAGATTAGAAAATTGTTGCAAAATGTTAACGAGCTCCCAGGTGGCACCTGTTAGAGTTGTATCTTTCCACTAAACTAATACTTCCTTGATGGTACGTTGATGAAGATGACACTCTCGCTGGTCCAAAAATGCTTGTGGATACAACTAGATAGAGCCTTCTTCATCCAAATCGAGAAGGTTGGTTTGAGTTTGGAATATAGTTCCAATCACCTTCTTTAAGAAAGAGACATGAAAACCAGGATGGATCTTAGAATGATTGTGTAAAGCTAACTGATAGGCCACCTATCCAATGCATTTGAGAACCATATAAGGACCATCAAATTTAGGTTCAAGTTTCTGACAATGTTGAGCTTGAGTGAAGTTTGATTATAAAGTTGCAGCCGAAGAAATACTTGGTCTCCTTCATCAAATTGTCATTCTGAGGGACCTTGATCGGCTTGTTGTTTCATGTGATTCTGATCCATGACAAAATTCTCTTTTAGGGTATAGAGAATAGCCTCGCGAACTGTAAGTGTTTGGTCAACCGCCTGGACCTTTGATAAACCTGGAATGTAGGAGAGAACTGAAGATGGATTTTGGCTGTATACTTCTTCAAAAGGAGTTACGCAAGTAGATGTATGGTAAGAAGTGTTGTACCACCATTCAGTTAATGGTAACCATTGATCCCATCGATTTTTCCTTTCAGAGGAAAAACACCTCAAATAAGTCTCCAAACACTTATTGACGACTTCAGTTAGACCATCATTCTGGGGATGATAGGTGGTACTGAGATGTAATTGGGTGCCCTGTGTTGAGTTGTGAAAAAGGTACAAATATCCTCCTTATTATCATGGTTTATGATATAATCTTAATTGACTTTTCTGTTAATTAGGGATAATTAGGACAGAAAATGATTAAAATGTCTTCTAGAAATATCATTGAGTAATATTAGATAAATTATAATATTCAGTTGGAATTGTGTGATTTTGTTGCAGGAATGGATAAATATTGTCAAACCCAAGATAGTTAAAGAGATCTCGAAGATATGAAGACTTTTGAAGGTTCAAGACATGAGGTGCAAAGTAGTTTTGAGAAAGATCGATTCCCTATTGCGTAAACCTTATAAATAGTAAAAGAAATCCTGAGGATCTTTCGATCCTTGGGATAGATTAATTTAACCATATCATTGTAATATATAGGGGGTAATGAATCCTGAAAAGAATCAATCTAATAATTTTATCCAAGCATTCAAAATTCAGAATTGCTCTGCGAAAGCATTCTTTTGTAAATGTTGTATCAGTCATGGAATTAACAGAAGATTTTGGTGTTTTCACCATTCTTTCATATTGAGTTTCTAGTATTAGTGCTTCTGAGGACCGAGGGCCCAGTCTAAGGGAGTTACTGTCTCAATCTGTAATTGTATCAGTTTGATTTCCATTCTGTGATTGAAATATCTTTTGCAATAGTAAAGATGAATGGATGAGTGTGTTGATATTTTTATATTCATTTCTTACGAAAGATAGGTGTTTCATCTGAATGTTGTCGATTGTTGTTCCAATTTCCATTATTATAGTTTACTTCTTCATAGTTCCTCTCATTTTCATACATGTTGTCCCTTTTGCTTAAATTAGTGTTTGTTGTTCCTTTCGATTAGACTACATTTGATGTTCCTTTCGATTAGACTACATTTGTTGTTCCTTTCGATTAGATTATATTTGTTGTTCCTTTCAATTAGATTACATTTTTGTCTCTTTTCACAGATATAATAATTCACCATTTCTTTTCCAGCAATTTGATTAATAGTTGATAGATTAGTTCTGCAAGTATTTTCCTAGATTAGATTATTTCTTCTTAGTATATGAATTCAACAGATTAGTTAATTCCTTTAATTCACAGCATGTTATAGATCAGATTTCAATTCTGTCATAGATCTTAGCTTCAAAATTTTTAAGTAATATGTGAGGAACTTGATTATTGATAAACTCAGATTTTCTTTAACTACACAATTTTAGCCTCTACAACTATCTGCATAGAATTTACTGAAATTCTTGAAATAAAAGATGAATCCTTGGGTTGATAAATTAATGTTAAACTAAGGTTGTTTTTAGGACATATTTAGAGCCCAACATTTTGGTTCCATTGCTAGGGAGAGTGTCAAACATATCATAGGTTGTGTCTCTAGAGGATGAGGTATTGAAGATGGAAGGTAAGAACCTACACAGGCAACAAGTAAAACGCTTGTGCCAACACCTACCTCCAGCTGATGTATAGAGGTAACTTGGGTGCTTAGAATTTTGTGTGAAGTGTGCATGACTAAGAAGAAAGAACTTGAAAAACCAAAACCCCCACCAAAAAATACAAAAGAAAAGGGCCCGGTGGCCCCTGGAAGAAGCACTTTCATAGACGAAATCATCCAAAAAGCTGAATATGAAGCTTTGGTTGGACCCAGGAGAGGTTCTACCCGAATCCCCCAGGCAGCAAATTCACCAACTGCAGCCCATGCTGAGGTTCATAGAAGAACTGAAGGGACTGAATAAAGTTTTCAAAATACAGATCTTCCAACTCTCAGCCCTTTAGATGAGGGGAACTCTTGTAATCTAGAGGAAGGAGAAGGGGAGACCAGTGGGGTTGCTAAGGCAAACCCATCACCATCACCTGGTCCTAGATCTCCTGTGATAGGAGAAGGTATACCTAAAATCCCAGATAGAGGTAGTGCGATTAAATTTCTTAGGGGATCAAGTAATCAATCACCTCAAATAGAACACCCAAGCCAAGAAATTCCTGAAGCTTATTGGCATATTTTCAACCAAATGGTGAAACCAAATAAATCACGAGCCCATACCTCACTTTGGAGTACCCGATAGTTGATCTGGTTTCTAATGCGCCCATAAAATCAATCCCATTACAAAATTTTCCAACCGGTCATGGATTAATTTCAGAAGACCCCGATGCGTTCCTATTTGAATTTGATGTCCTATGGAGGGGATATGACTACACCTCTGAACCCCAAAAACTGAAACTGTTCCCTTATACCTTGAAAGGAGCAACTTTATGCTGCTTTATGGGATTAGGAGGGGGAAATATAAACTCATAGGATGAAATGAAACAAGCCTTGTTAACAAAATATCAGGATTATTATAGAACTAGATATCTAAAAGATGAAAATTTTCAAATGAATGCAAAGGAAAATGAGACATTAGAAGAAAATGTCAAAAGGTTTCAATACAATATGCAAATATCTCCTTATGGCACATTACCAGGTGAGGTACTCAAAGCCACCTTGATTAAAGGAATGAAGGACGAATGGGTAGAAACACTGAATTTAATGGGAAAGGGTGATATTTACCAAGAAACTTATGATAACATTGTCCAATTGTGCATCGGGTTCTCACGTGGGACTACATGGACCAGATCAGGGATACAAACTTCCCTCACCAAAAATAGCAACATTTCTAGCAGGGGTGTCACCCGAGCTGAAGTTGGTAATCTGTTAGAAAATTTCAGAACTCACATTCTAAGTACTCTGACTACACAATTGGATGTATTGCAGGGTAAACAGAAACAAGCATAAGAACAAACCTTGGCCATATTTTTCCACCGATGCAGAAAGAAACATGGTCCAAGGGAATTCCCTTTGGATGTAGTTTGGGTCTGTGCCATCTATGTCAAAGATCATGCAATGGAGTAATGTCCATCAATCCTGGGACTGAAAGTTGTCCTTAGAGAAGAATAAGAGGAAACATAACCATTATACTTGATGGCTCAGTGTCGCCAATGGTAGGCCCGTCCCCTAGGTACAGAACAAGATCCCTATTCTTTCTTTTCTGGACAGTATAATCAATAGAAAATTTCTAGAAACACATGGCAAGGCCAACCATTTTCTAACCCTACTTGGCAGTCCCAACAATATCCTAATGCACCCTAGCCAAATCAATCTGCTGCAAACCTCACCTAGTCAAACTCACAATATCTCACCCCATCCTAGAAAAATCCAAGTAATAACCCCTATCCTTCATAGTGGTCCAACATGGCTGCCCAAAACCCCAATTGGAACCCAAATTGGCAGTGCCCCATGGGAATCACCATTCAACCCATGGGGATGACCCCTCAAACTCAATCCACTTTGTAAGATCCACTAGAACTACCCCAGAATCCTCAAACGCAATTGCTCCCTCAATTACTAGCTCAACCCCACCCAAATCCCAATAGTAGACCAACCCATCTTGTGCAGATTATTGAGAATGTGGATAGGGAAATCAACTTTGTAGGGTGAAACGAACTCCAACTGAGGTCATGGAACATAATTTCTCTTGAAGGGAGTAACATTCACCAAGAGCAGGAGAACAAAAATAATGTACAACCAACAATAACACCTTTGACTATGGTCATAATGGAATAAATGGAGCAAGGAAGAAACATAGTTGAGCAACAAAATCTTGATGAGGATGTAACTCATCCTCCCCCGTTCCCCGAAAGAATGATGATAGAAAAACCAACTATGTATCCTCATTTTGACATCGCAAGGGATCTAAGGAATCTATATGTCAAGAGCCCACTCCCGCAGGCTCTACAAGACATCCCAATTTATGCAAAGACAATTAAGGAATTATGTGGGAAGAAACCTGTTAGGAAAGTTAAAAATTCTTCATCAACTATGCATGTGGTAGGTGCCTTGTCTGACCTCATTCTAGGAAGATAGGAACCGATCAAATATGTAGACCTAGGGAATCCTATAGTAAGAGTTTAGATAGAAGGTTGTTCGTTTCCAAATACAATAGTGGATTTGTAGGAAACCATTAATATCTTGACCATAGAGACTTGCAACACCCTGGGTTTCACATCCTTCGAACCTACTCCAATTATGTTACAATTGGCTAATCAATCAGTGGTCAAACCAGTTGGTACATTACAAGATATAGCAATTTTATCCAATTCTTGGGAATGTCCTGCTGATTTCCTCATTATCAACCCAAGAAGTGGACTCAATTGACATCCATTAATACTAGGGAGACCGTGACTTGCAACAACAGATGCATACATAGGATGTCGCATGGGAAACATGACAATTGCTAGAGGAGGTGCTACAAAGAATCTCATCTTGTATCCTCTAGCTAAACCAAGCCTGTCCATTATACATCAGTGGTTTCCACCACCTAGATATCCAGAAACAGATCTACGATCCCCTCTCACACTGGAAGAAGCTATGGGACTTAAGAACCAACTAGAAGATGATGTGATCTACAACTTCATTAATAGCCTAGCTATTGTGAGTAACTTGACATGCCAAATGCTAAAAGTTGTGTTAGATAATGAAGCACAGGGAGATCCGTTGGAAGAATTGATGGAAGAACATATCCCCACTATTGTTGTCCATAACAACAAATCAGTTGAGACTGCACCTGGGAGGTTTTTGAATATTAATGCTAATTTAAATAAGCAACAACAACACAAATTGATTCAGATCCTTTCTAAGTATCAACAGACTTTTGCCTGGGAATATTCTAACATGAAGGGCATTGACCCCCAACTCTGCACACATCATATTTATATTGAGAAATATGTCTGACCCATCCGACATCCCCAAACAATATTGAATCCTCACCTCAAGGACATTGTTAAAGAAGAATTACATAAACTATTGGATGTGTATTTTATATATCATATCTCGTACAGTTAATGGGTTTCCACACTAGTGATCGCTCCCAAGAAGAATGGGAAATGGAGAATCTGTGTAGACTATATAGAACTCAAGAAAGATACCCAGAAGGACCACTTCCCCCTACCTTTCATTGATCAGGTCCTTAATACTTTAGCAGGGAAGAATTTTTTCTCCTCCCTAGATGGTTTTATTGGCTATAATCAGATCCAAATTGCCCTGGAAGATCAAGATAAAATTACATTCACATGTCCCTGGGGTATCTTTGCATACAAAGTATTTCCCTTTGGATTATGTAATGCTCCAACCACATTCCACAAGGCCATTCTGAGCATATTTTTTTATCTAATCAATGAAGGGATTGAATTTTACATGGACGATTTCACCCTTTATGGCGATGAATTTGTTCAAGATCTAAGCAATCTGGAGAAGGTACTGGAACGATGCATTTCTACCAGGTTATGTTTAAGTGATGAAAAATTTCATATGATGATTACTGGAGGTGTGGTACTAGGACATTATATTTCTGCATATGGAATCAGGGTAGACCCAACAAAAATAGAGGTAATCCTTAATCTACTTACACCATGTACACAAACTGAGGTACGTAGTTTCCTTGGCACTTCAGGATACTATCACAAATTCATGGAAAACTTTGCAAGAACTTTTGCACCTTTACATGCTTTAACTGGTAATGCAGAATTTCAATGGTCTGATAAGTGTGATATGGCATTCCCAGGACTTAAAAAGTTGATTTTGACAACATCGGTGTTGAGAGGACCAAATTGGAAAATACCATTCCACATCTCCACATATGCATCGGATATTTCCATAGGCGCTATCCTTGGACATGAAGAAGACAAGAAACCTTATGTTTTTTATTTTATTAGAAAAAACCTTACTCCCACTGAATTAAATTATATAGTAACGGAAAAAGAATTTTTAGTCGTTATACATGCTATTAATAAATTTCATCACTATATAACAGGCTATCTAGTTATTCTGTATACTAATCATTCTATTATTAAATATTTAGCTAATAAACATATTACTAATGGACAGGTTACTCGATGCTTATTACTATTGCAGGAATTCGACATCACCATCAAGGATCAACCTGGAAGATAAAATCTTGTTGTAGACTTCATGTTTTTCATACCAAAAACATATGATTCTTTGATATTTGAAGACCAATTTCCAGACGAACATCTATTCGTTGTCACTACTAAGCCACCTTGGTACGCTGATGTGGAAAATTATCTGGTAGCTATGAAACTACCAGCACATCTATCATCAAGGGAAATGAAATTGATCATCCAGTGCAGTGCATGATTCATCTGGATTGGTGGATATCTTTTTCACACAGGGGCTGATATCCAGATCCGAAGATGTGTAAGAGATGATGAAATCTATGACATACTAAAGGAAGATCATGATGAGCCTTGTGGAAGACATTTTGTAAACTGCAGGACTGGGCATAAGATTTTACAGATGGGCTATTATTTGCGCTCAATATTCAAATATGCAAAGAAATATGTCCAGACCTGCGACAGCTGTCAAAGGATGGGTCGAACAGGACAAGATGATGAAATTCCCCTGCAAGCACAAGTAGTCGTAGAGCCTTTTAAGAGATGGGAAGTAGAATTTTTTGTCCCCTTCAACCCAAAATCAAACTAGAAGGCTTATATACTAGTCGCAACAGAGTACATGACCAAATGGGTAGAGGCAGAAGCCTTATCAAATGCAATAGAGGAAGTGGTCATTGAATTCCTTTTCAAATTATTTGTATGCTATGGATTACCCAGGGAAGTAATCATTGACAAAGGCTCACAATTTACATCCCATAGAATCATGACCACCATGAATAGTTATCATATTAAACAGAGTTACTTCCCCATACCATCCACAGGAAAACAGGCAAGTAGAAAGTACCAATAAAGTCTTGGAGGAAATTTTGACAAAAACAGTCTCAACAATCCGTCAGAATTGGGGAACTGAGCTTCCAAATGCCTTATGGGCTTACCGTACAATGTGGCGTAAAACCACTGGCTATTCTCGTTATGATTTAGTCTATGGAAAAGAACCTATCTTCTCGATTGAGTTTGAGATCGAGACTCTAAGGATGGACTAGGAAATTGGACTGGATCTTACAGAGGCACATAAACAACGCCTAAAACAACTCAACGAGTTAGAAAAAGAACACATGTCCACCCTGTAGCACGTAGTCGTCATTCAACAACAAAGAGCTAGCTGTCACGATAAACATATCAAGAAGAAATATTTTTAGAAAGATGATTGGGAACTTCTCTATGATTCCAGATTTTAGGATTTTCCTGGAAAATTACAGACAAGGTGGTTGGGACCATATGAAATCAAAGAAGTTCACAATAATGGCACTGTCACTTTAGTTACCATCGATGGGTCTAGTTCTCCTTTTCTGGTAAATGGAAATCAATTAAGACTCTACAATCAGTGGCCTTCAAAATAATCCTTCTACCAAAAAGTAAGTAAGGACCCTACTGTTCAGATTCTAGCTAGCTGGGAAGGTAACCCAATAGCTTCAACTTCATAAATGATGATTTTTATCAGCACTGTACATACTATATATAGATTTCTTTACAACATTTTATTGAGCTTTTACTTTTTAATTTTTTTAGGAAAGTCACTTGAGAGAATAAGAACTAGAAAAGATGATTATAATGAATATAATTAGCTCTCTTTTATGTTCCTTGCTCCTACCTCATTTTGTAAAAATCATCAAATATAAACCTTGTTTTCACAAACTATGAATATGTCATGTTCCTCAGAAAAAATCAAGCAACTGTAATAAAATACTGACGCTAACAAACTATCCAGTACTTTGATTATTGAATAGACCATCCCATAAATATTGAATGAATTTAGTTGATGACTAATCAATCCTAGATTCACTAAAAAAAAAAATGTCTGCGGGAGGCTTACAATCACTTAAATGGTCAAAGTTTTCTATTGTCGTCCATTCGAACGGAACAACTATCATTCCCTTCATGTGATTTGTGTTCTCTTTGCATGGATTTTTGATTCATTCAAATGGAACAACTGATGTTCCCTTTGTGCGATTGTTATTCTCTTTGTGCGGAGTTGTTGTTCATTCGAACGGAACAACTATCGTTCCCTTTGTGTGATGGTTGTTCCCTTTGTATACAATTGTCATTCATTTTAATGTAATGATTGTTGTTCCTTCTGTTACACTTCTTCTCCCTTTATAAATGCATGTTGTTCCTTTTTCAGATATCGTTGTTCATTCGAAAGGAACAATTGTTGTTCCTTCTATGTTTTTATTGTTGTTCCTTTTTCTCAAAAGTCATGATTTTTTTTAACCACACATACCATTATTACGCCAATCACTCCTCTGGGTATGACCTTCACCAATTCATTTTCATCAGCACTAGTTTTGATTTTTCATTTTGTGTGGATCATTTAACATACTTTAGAGAACTATTTTTGGATTAATTTCCCCGAATCATATTAAAAATTGTTCACAATTCATCAACCACCATAATTCGTTACTTTCCCCTATATATCCACATATACTTGAATGGACACTGCTTTCATATCATAATAAGGAATCTTAAACACATTCTTACTTGGAATTCTTAGACTTCTTATGCCATCCCTCACTCTTAAGGAGTAGATGAGCCTCCCTTGATACATCCTAAAAAAAAAAAAAAACAATACACTCATCAAAATAAAAAATGTTTTTTTCCACAAAGAATAGGGGGTCTCATTACGAACCAACCTACCACGATTATCAGATAATAACATAAGTGACATTCCCACTATGACCACCACACCAGGGCAATGACCTTTGGCATTTTTTTGTTAAAGGACGAGAGGTCTCATCATGAGCCGACTTGTTCACTTAGGTTACGATCTAGTGAGTGGCATTATCATCATTTGTCTACCAAACCAGGATAATGGTCTTCTTGGAAAAGACAATTCAAACTATTTATTAAGGATACAATCTCATCTATGGGTTAAAAGGAAACCCTGTTGAAGCTATGGATGTTTGTTGGCAGTAGGCTCTGCCTATGGTATCGAAGTTTATCTTAAATACGCCAAGTTTTAGTGTATTCTTAGATTTCCTTTTCTAAACAATGAGGATATCATTCTAGTTATATTCAATAAACAAGGGAAAGTAACAACGTTATGATATGTGGAATATTTCTAAAACATGTGAACAAATTTAAAATTATTCGAAATCTTTTTCCTCATACGGTTCTAACATAAGTACGTCAATTTGAATTTCCCACACAAAATGATGATGGCTCATAATTATCGCTAAAAGTTATTTTTGAAAATTATTGATGATTGTCTTTCCAGCAGCGGCGACGACATAGTAATCACACCTCACCGTAACTATCTTTCATTATTACACTCATACTTTCGACGGTCAAGGTTGACCTTTCCATTTATGGGGGGAAGATACTTGGCACATTTACCAATAGATTACAATGAGTGCAATAAATGAGAAAAATTCACATTCTTATACATAGTGTTGTTCTATATTTTCTATTTCTACTGTTTAAAAAGATGGTTGAATTAAGTTGTAGAAAGGAACGATAATCGTCCTCACCTTCTCATAGTAAATATGGGCGGCCAAAGTGTGCGTCGGGAGACAACATTACTATAGGTAACAAAGAAGGAAAGAGAAATCTTACACTATATGGGGTGGACATAGTAATTCAACTGGTTGCAAGGATATGACACAAACATCACGCTTGAATTATTCCAGAACTTGTAGGGAGGGATCTCCATGGTTTGAGATATACGAATTATGGTCATGGAGGAAATCATAGCAGAGGTTACAGACCTCTCGAACACAAGCATACAGTGGACTAGGAAATATACAACGCTCAAAGAGGCTGTGGAATATTTTGTAGATCTTGGAGAAGAACTTGATAAAAATGGAAACAGACTCAATCCCAGTGCTCTCAGTGAGCCATGTAAGGAGATGGAAGGAGTAATACAAAGTTATATCACCTACGACGAAAGGTACGATGTGATCCGGACACACCACCTCAAATTTTTAGCAACTCAAATAATGGTTAGTAATCAATTTACCATTTTTTCTAAATGCCATGTTACATGAGGTTTCTATAAGAACACAGAAGGCTAAAGATCACGTTACTATAATCAACCACCATGGATTAGTAAAGATTATAGTAATTAGAGCCCTGAGCCAAACTCAAATACCCCGGGGTGATCTAATCGAGGCCAATAGGCCTCTACAACTAGAACAACCCAAGTTGAATCATGAAAACCCACCACAGGGAATTGAGATAGCACAGGAAGGGGGAGACACCACCCAAATGGAAGTTCCATTACCCCATCCAGAAATTGAGATATCACAGGAAGGAGGAGATACCAACCAAATGGAAGTTCCATTACCTCACTCTAAAATTGAGGCAAACCCCGTCCAATTGGCAGAGACATCAAAGAAAAAGATAAAAAGGACAATCGCTTCCCCTAAAACCTCCACTAATAAGAAAAGAAGACAAAAAAGGATAGCACAGCCTAGAGAAACCCAAGAAATGATACAAAAAGATCATCCTTCATGGGAAAATACTCAGGAAAATATACAGCCATCACTCTAGCACCTCACAATACAATTCTTCAAGGGTTATGAAATTGAGATGGCTCAAGTTCTAGGGAATTTAGGGATATCAATTGAAAAAGACACATACAGGTCTAAGGAACTTGAAGCACTAGCTTCTTCTTCAAACGATATTGTAGACCTCCCTGACACAGAAATGCCATTCCCCAAGGAAACAAAACAGACAAAACCTCACACTGAAGTAAATAACCCTGTAGAACAAGCAGATCACATAGAGGAAACAGAGGAACAGTTATTGACTGATCAGGGTGAGGAATACCCTGATGTTCCACAAAAACAGAAAAAAGCAAGCAAAGGCCACAACAGAATCAAAAAATTGAAATGGGAAAAAAAATTGTTGAGAAGAAAGGTTAAAAGGATTAAATTATTAAAGCTGAAAGTTGGCAGACTCAAAGAACTAATTAAATAATTAAGAAAACAATTAGAGAAAGTTGACAAGGCCCATGAAAGAAAGAAGTCCAAAAGGCTTAAGACACGGGGAAGGAACCAACTTCCTAGGAGGTCAGTCCATACAAGTTCTGTAGGAACACAGACAGAGTTGCATGTCCCTGAATAAACAACAGAGATGGAACCTCAAACTGAGATTCCAGCAATAGAGGAAGCAAATTTTCAAAATGAAGAAGTGAATCGTTTGGAGGTTCCTAAAATAGAACCTCAAATAGGGACTTCAACAATAGAAGGGACAACTACCCAACCTGAGGAACTGCTTCCTACAAACTTCCCTTCCCCCCTAGAAATCATCAATGCAGAAACCCAGACAGAGTCCCCAAACACAAAAGAGATCATTGTTCATACTGAGGAACCATTTTAGTGTCCTGAACAGAGTACCATCATTGAAATATTGGATATAGAGTTGGTGAAAACCCAACAAACCTTAACACAGTGCAGAAGTGAGATGGTCACTATGGCAGAAAATCAACAAGTTGTTAAACAACTTAAAACCATTTCAGCAACAGAAAATGAAATGTTTGTTGAGCTCACTAGAGCCCAAGGGAAGGTAAATAAAGTACAGAGCCAATTAGATCAATATTTGGAGAAAATCAAAGAGATTTGTGATGACTACATTGATGCAATATATTCCATGGCTCCTGCTACTAATTATACCTTGTTTTTGTTAGATATTTATTTGTTGCTGAGGGTAAAATTTATTTTTTGCTGAGGGTAAAAGTTGTTAGAGCATGTAAACCAATTAAATTCACCATTGTCTCTGAGTTCATTTCATGTTTTAGAGAGAAGTAAGAGAAAGTGAAATACTTTTTATGTGAGCTATACCTCCACAATTTCATCTTGGGAGACAATAGGAACGATAATCCTGGTCCTTGTATTGGGGACATATAGTTTCAAGCATTCTTTTCCTTAACCAAAAACCAAGTGAGGTGGGCTAAAGCACACAAGATATTCCTAAAAAGGGAAAGTGGGTTAGATATATGGATTATAGGGGAACCTCCAAAATCCTTCCCAGCCTTCATGCAACAAAGGACATTTATAAAGAGGGAAGATGAGGTAGACTCTTTATCCCCTATCCATCGACGGGTTATGCGATCAGGCCTACCATATTTTAAGGAACTTAAAGAAGAATCACTTGCTTCTTCTAAATTAAGATGGGATGCCTCCCCAAGTGAATTCAAGAGTAGGGAACCCTTTGGTTTCAAAAAAGTTTTTGCAGCCATCTTCAGAGTGGAAAGGTATATTAGAATGATCCTGGAAGAAGGACGTACCTGGATTGGGTGTAGATATAGTCCCCCTATCATTTGGTTTCCTCCAGAGGGTTAGTAGAGAGATTATCAAATTAATAGAAAAAGGGAAGAAACTGCTTTTGGAGAGCTCAAATGCAAGAATGGGCTCAGGGAACCTGGTGAACCAACCTCTCCTCCTTACAACATCACTACTTTACATGTGATATCTTAGCTTGCATGAGGACATGCAAGAAGGTAAGTTGGGGGGCATGTTGAGTTGTGAAAAAGGTACAAATATCCTCCTTATTCTCATGGTTTATGATATAATCTTAATTGACTTTTTTGTTAATTAGGATAGGAAATGCTTAAAATGTCTTCTAGAAATATCATTGAGTAATATTAGATAAATTATAATATTCGGTTGGAATTGTGTGATTTTGTTGCAGGAATGGATAAATATTGTCAAACCCAAGATAGTTAAGGAGATTTATAAGATATGAAGACTGTTGAAGGTTGAATACATGAGGTGCAAAGTAGTTTTGAGAAAGATCAATTCCCTATTTTGTAAACCTTATAAATAGTAAAAGCAATCTTGAGGATCTTTCGATCCTCATGATATCTTAATTTAACCATATCATTGTAATATATAGGGGGTAATGAATCTTGAAAAAAATCAATCTAAGAATTTTATCCAAGCATTCAGAATTCAGAGTTGCTCTGCAAAAGCAGTCTTTTGTAAATGTTGTATCAGTCGTGGAATTAATAGAAGCTTTTTGCGTTTTCACCATTCTTGCATACTGAGTTTCTAGTAGTAGTTCTTCTGAGGATCGAGGGCCCATTCAAAATGAGTTACTGTCTCAATCAGTAATTTTATCAGTTTGATTTATGTTCTGTCATTTAAATCTCTTTTGCAATAGTAAATATGAATGCATGAGTGTGTTGATATTTTTATATTGTTTTCTTACGAAAGATAGGTGTTTCATCTGAATGTTATCGATAGTTGTTCCAATTTCCATTGTTGTAGTTTACATCTTGACAATTCCTCTCATTTTCATACGCGTTGTCCCTTTCGCTTAAATTAGCATTTGTTGTTCCTTTCAATTAGACTAAATTTGGTGTTCCTTTCAATTAGACTACATTTGTTGTTCCTTTAGATTAGATTATATTTGTTGTTCCTTTCAATTAGATTACATTTTTTCCCTTTTCACAAATATAATAATTCATCATTTCTTTTCCAGCAAGTTGACTAATAGTTTAAATATTAGTTCTGCAAGTATTTTCCTAGATTAGATTATTGCTTCTTAGTAGATGAATTCAACATATTAGTTAATTCCTTTAATTCACAGCATGTTATAGATCAGATTTAAACTCTGTCATAGATCTTAGCTTCAGAATTTTAAAGGAATATGCGAGGAACTTGATTGTTGATAAACTCATATTTGCTTTAACTACACAATTTTAGCCTCTACAACTATCTGCATAGACTTTGTTGATATTCTTGAAATAAAAGACGAATCCTCGGGTTGATAAATTAATGTTAAACTAAGGTTTTTTTAGTACATATTTAGAGCCCAACACCCTGGAGTCGGAACATTTCTTGCCAAAAATTTCTGGTGAAAGTTGGATCTTAGTCAGAAATAATAGAATGAGGCATGCCATGAAGCTTGAAGATATGAGCCATGAAAACTTGAGCCACAGTTGATGCGTTAAATGGATGTTGAAGAGAACATAAATGAGCATACTTGGAAAGACGATCCACAACCACCATGATGATGTCCCTACAAATAGCAGGTGGAATGAAAAGCGGTTGGAGTGTGCCAATAGGTTTGATGGTTTCTCCTTTGTTGCATTGACAAACATCACATTCTGCTAAAAAAGTGAGAACATCCTTTTTCATACCATCCCAGAAAAAAGAACGTTTGGCTTGATCATAGGTATTGGTAAACCCTGAATGTCTAGTTGTGGGAGTAGCATGAAGCTCAGAAAGAACTGTAGATTTAAGTTGTGACTGGTTACTTAAATACAAATGAACTTTGTAGAAACTTTCATCGTTGTTCCAAGAGTACCCTAGGGAAATTGGAGAGTCAGATTTTAATTGTTGGATCATATGCGATATTTTAGGATCATGTATCCATTCTTGGAGAACATCTTGGAGTCAGTCTGGTAAAATGAAAGAGAGGAAAAAAAGGGACCCTTCATCTTCATATTTTCAAGAAAGAGCGTCAGCGACCACATTTTATTTTCATTTCTTGTAAATGATCTCATAATCATAACCAAAGAAATTAGTTACCCAATTTTTTTTATCTAGGGAGGAAGGTTATTGCTCCAGAAAATACTTTAGGATTTGATGATCTGTCTTAATTGGAAGCATTGCCCCAAGATATAAGGGCTCCAGAGATCCACTACATGCAGAATAACCAACATTTACTTTTCCTAGATTGATTGGCCCAAATGGCATTCTGAGAATTGTTTGTTAGTAAAGGCCAGAGGTCTGCCCTTTTGCATAAGGACTGCTCCAATTCCTCTCTTGGAGGCATCACATTCTAGGACAAAGGTCTTTGTGAAATTAGGAAGGGCCAAGACCGGAGTAGTGTACATAGCCACCTTCAATGCTTGAAAGGCCAAATCATCTATGGGAGTCCAAGTGAAAGAATTATTTTTAAGGAGAGCAGTGAGAGGGGCCAAAATCTTCCCATAATTGTGTACAAACTTGCGACAATAGTTGGTTAAACCCAAAAAAACATGCATGCTTTTGATAGTCTTGGGGCAAGTCCAATATTGCATTGCTTTAATCCTTTTAGGATCGACCTGGACACCATCCTTTCCAACAATATGACCCAAGTAATCTACTTCTGAGGCTCCAAAGGAACATTTAGAGCATGTGACGAAAATTTGGTGCTGCGAGAGTAGATGGATAATTTTATCCATATGGGAAAGATGAGATTGCCAAGTTTTACTATAGATGAGAATATCATCAAAGAAAACTAAGACAAAATGAAGGAGAAAAGGACGGAAGACATGATTCATGAGTCTTTGGAAGGTGGAGGGGGCATTAAATAGGCCAAAGGGCATGGCCAAAAACTAATAGTGACCCTTGTGAGTTTGAAAGGTAGTCTTGGGTATGTCATCTTCTTGCATACGTATCTACTGGTAGCCAGAACATAGATCAAGTTTAGTGAAGTACTGATCACCACTCATCTCATCCAAGAGATCATCAAGGAAAGAAATGGGGAACTTGTCCTTGATGGTGATCTTATTGAGGTAATGAAAGTTAGGACACATGCGCCAAGTACCTTCTTTCTTAAGTACCATGAACACAAGGGAAGAACAAGGGCTGGTACCGGGGCAGATAACACTCGCTTGGAGAAATTTATGCACTATTTTCTCAATTTCATTCTTTTGGGAAAAGGGGTGATGATAAGGGATAACATTGGGAGGAAGACTACTAGGAACAAGGGGAATGGAATGATCATGAAAACTAAGAGAAGGAGGAATTCCTTGAGGGGTGGAAAAAATAGCTTGATGTGTGGAAAGGATAGCTTGGAGGTCATGATGCACATAGGGTGTTTCAATGACTTGAATATAATGGATTTGAGAAATGATACCATAGTGGCCTTTCTTGAGGAGATTTTCCATATGATGGGAACTAATGATATCATGAGAACCAACAACGAGACCTTGGAATTGATACCTTTTTCCTTCTTGTTGGAATTGCATGGTTAATTCCTTAAAATCCATAAGAGTGGGACCCAAAGTACGTAACCATTAAACACCTAGCACAATGTCACAACCTCCCATGTCAATGGAAAAGATATGATATTTCAGTTGGTAATGACCAATTTGAATATGGACATTTTCACAACGCCCACCACATTTCATGGACCCACCATTGGATATCATGATTTGAAAATTATTGACAACACAAATATAGCAATTGGTTTCCTGGGCAATGTGACGATGAATAAAATTGTGGGTGTTTCCACTGTCAACAAGGATGATGACCTTCCTGTGATTAATGTAGCCAATGAGCTTGAGAGTTTGGGGGGGCAAGAAGCCAGTGAGGTCATGCAAGAAAATAAGTGGCTCAACTTTAGGTGGGTCAGCAGGCTCCTGGGTGGCATCAGGAAGGGGGAGTTCTTCATCAGGGGGCACTGTCACATCCTCTTGAGGAACATCTTTGGAAATGGCCATAAATAGTTTATGTTCCTTAGACTCATGCCCCAAAAAATATTTTTCATCACAATTATATCAAATACCCTTCAGTTGGCATTCAACCATTTCATCCCTAGTTAGTTTCTCGACCTTGAGGGGAGTGACAGGGGGGTTGGGATTAGTGGTTCGAGGGCAAGGAACAAAAGGGGTTTTTTTTTGGGGGGGGAAAACAAATTGTTGGGCCTCTTTAGCACGTTGAGTAGCTTCCAAACAAGTTGGAGGGTGGTCCATGAGAGCTTGGGATATAATTTCATCCTTGAGACCACTGATAAAGAATTCACGAAAGAATGCATCTGACATGCCCTCTGTTCGAAAGGTCAAATGCTCAAAAGAAGTGATGAAGTATTCCATTGTGCCTAATTGTTTCAACTTGTTCAAATGACCGAGATAGTGGGTATCAATATCAAAGTGGGCATAGAGATCAACAACAAACTGGGTCCAGGAAATATACCTCTTACGTGAATTTTTTTGCCATTGTCACCATTGCCAGTGTTCAAGATCTAGATAGAGGACATCATAGCAAAGTTTGGACAACTCATCAATAATACCATTACGAGGAAAATAATGCTCCATTTGAGTGACCCAATCCATAGGATCGAATCCATCAAATTTATTGAATTCTATGCGGGGAAGACAGGGTTCACGATGAAAGGAGTTGGATTGAAAATGTGTAGATTGAGAGGAATCAAAAACATTAGGTTGGTCTGATGAGTAACAATCCATTGGGATGTTCAAAAATTGATTGACAACAGACTAGAGGGAGGCAAATTGGGTTGTGAGGATGGTTTCCATGTTGTTAAATTTGTGCTCTAATTTTTCAATGCGGGAATGGGTAGAATCCATCTAAGATGTGATATGCTCGAAGGAGACACGGCCTTGATTGATGGAAGCTTGGAGTTCTTGGTTGTGCGTGGTGGCCATTTCGAGAGGGAAAATGTAGGTAAGGAAAAAAAAGGGTGGGTGGGACCACAAAAAAAGGACTTCGAAGTGATAGGTACCACGACGATCAGTGTGTGAAGGGAAATATAATGGAATAGGCGACAAAATAGGGAAACTTGGAAGGGGTCGGGTCCACTCAAACAAAAAGGATTAAAAATGAAGGGTATGACTGCGATCAGGGAGAAAAGGGGAATCCAATGGAGTAGGTCCCAAATAATTGTGCCGACAGGACCAATATACTCGGGTTTTTTTTTTTTACTCCTCTGAAGTTATACTTCAGCCTGAAGAATATTACTGTGACAAAATGCCCAAATGCTTAACAAGAAGAAATGTGCAGTAACTTTGCAACCATAATGCAAAAGACATTGTAGAATGGAAATAGATATTTTTGGTTCTATTTATGTTTCCTTCCCAAGGGTTGGGGTATTCAAGGGTTCTACAGACAAGGGTTTTCCCTATGCTATAGCTCTGTGATATACGCGGAGGGTCCAATAGTAGTACTTGACCCAATATCTCAAGGAACCAACTAAGGAGGCTAGACCATTCCCTTAGTCGCACTACTTGAATACCTAGGTACTAGAGAGTATCTTCCCAAGTATTTTTCTCGGTGGCACTATAGAAGTCAGGCGACCGATCGATTTATCTATGCAGGGCTTCAGGAGATTTAGGTCGATTCGTATACATGTGTTGTTTGATGCGCTACCACTCGAAAGGGTACCAACAAGGGTTACATAAGTGGGAAAAAAATGTGCACATAAGTACCACTTGTATTTCCTCCATGTATGAATCCACGACCATGGGTTTATGCGCGTAACGGAAGATCTTTGTAGCTTAAAGACGTTGGAATATGTCTCTACCCTGAAAAACATTTAACCCACAATTTTCTGCCAAGGAAGGTGATCTGATACCAATTGTTGTATTCCATATATAAATCAATATGCAAAACATAAATAATTAGCTATAAATGGCATAGAAATAGTGCTATAACCAGAACGATACCACAATAATACCAAAATAATACTAGAATAACACCAAAAACAGAACTTTGATTACTGAGAGAAATGTTCACTTGCCTATTCGAGGGGGAAACCTCTAGCAAAGAAGACCTCTATTACAATAATATCCAAGAAAAAAATTCTCATACCCTTTATTCCTAGTTATACTAAATCTATCTATCCAAGAGAACAATCTAGAGGAAGATATTTCTAGAAGCGGAAGCTTCTATTAAGTCTTCTTACATTTGACTTATTCTTCCTTATTTCTAGGCCTTATTAATATTGAACTTTATTACATGGAAATATATTATTTTACCCACTTGAGGGGTTAGGTAGGTTATGTCCCTAAGAATCAGAAACTGTCTTTGCTCCTCCTTTAGTAATAATATTGATAATAGATCCACTTTGTTTAGCTACAGTCCTTGGTTTAGAGTTGATCAAATTATCTCCTCATTTTCTAGCGTAATATTCCCATTTATAAATTATATCAAGGTAGTCCTCGGTAAAGTGATTATTATTCCTGCAATGTGAACACTAGGTTCATATTGGAAGTGGGAAATCCCTTTCAAGATGCCCTTTCTCATCACAATTGTAAACATGAACGTGTCCTCTTCTGCCAATTTTTCCTCCTCTATATCCACCTCCACCTTTGCGACCTCCTCCTAATCCTTGAGGTCCTTCATTCACTCTAAATGTGGATCAATCCAACATGTCTGCAAGTGTGTCTAGAGCATAATATTGATTGGTATTATGAGTTGGTGAACCACATAACTCAAAATATATTGTATTTGAAGCGAGTGTATACTTTTTTAGAATGGGGTAGTGTCATGCAGAGTTCCTATGGCTTCGACATATTTCACAATATTCATTGCTTTGACCCCCTTGATTATTCAGAAATGAATGATATTGGACATTCCAATGAAATGGAATTGTAGCAAAAACTTGTGCAAATCCTCCTATTGGTCCTACCAGTGAATGTTTCAGTGGAGTACTCGAGGGTCATACACCCCTCATCCTTGGAAATTCAGTCACTACATGAAATTTTGTATAATATCATGTGCACCATACTTGCACTCAAACTACCTTTGGGAGGGTCAAATCCAATATCTTTTTAGTTAATGCAAAGATCTGACCCTAAAGTTGCATGAGAATCACATCTTTAGGATGCCTCATGACTCTCAAAATTCGTCGATAACCTTCCATGGCCTCATTCTTCATGGCCTTCTCCAATGATTCTCCTAGAGTACTGATTCTTTGTTGTGTCAAAGATATGCAAGTTAAAGGTAGAAATCCCTAGATGAACCACTGCATTTCATGGTCTTAATGAATAGGGTTAGTTAGTTTCCCTATCGCATCTTTGAATCTCTGATTGTATTCCCACGTAGACTCTCCATCTCTCTACTTTATCTCTCGAAACTCTTAAAGTGTTTGGTTATCTAACTGCGGTAACCTAAACTATACAATAAATTTTTTCCTCACTTGAAATAGAATTAAAGTTTTACCTTGAATTCGTGGTTCAATACTCTTAATGTACCACTTAAGAGCTTGACCCCTTAGAGTGTTCTAAGACTCAACCAACTTGCTCGCATATAGAGTCCCTTGCGACCTCTAGATGGCTTCACATAGAAACCAGTGTTGCTCAACATCCTCATCCCCCTTTCCTGAAAACTCATGGTATTGGGTAAGAGATCCTACAGTTAGTGTTTCCATTGAGGAACTTGTAGCCCCATTAAAATGAACTCATGAGATCATGGTTGTGACATAATGGTAGAACTCGCCACACTTCCCCTACTTATACCAAATAAACTTGCGGAACTAGAAACACTTCAAGGATTTTGACAGAAAAATGTTGTAGATGAATGTAAAAAATTACCATATTTGTAGATGGCGTTGTGGGAATAGGTGATTCTGGGCTAGTTCCTTTACCTTCGAACTAGATTTCTTCGATCTGGGGGGTCTCATTCTCTTTTAATGTTGTATTCACTTCCTAATGCATTCCATTATATTTTGGAGTAATGGGTTCATCTCCTTCTACAACTTTCTTTGAGGTCTGGGCTAAGACTTCTTCATTAGTGGCATCATCTATTATTACCCTTTTGTCCATCACTTCTGAACATTCTCCCTCCTATATACCAACTCAAGAACCTTTACCTCTCACGCCACTTCTATTTTTCAACCATTGAATGAATAGTCTTCCTCGTCTCTAAAACTTCCAAAATGATTCTATCTTCTCTTCATTACCATCGTTCGATATGATCCCCTTCTATAATTGATCAGTGTGCTTCATTGTTTTCTCCATCTGGTTCTCCCGCCATTTTTATATGATCACATACCTTCTTAGAGCTCATTCATTTCTTGCACTCTTCTCTTCTTGTCTCTCACTTCATAAAAACTCTTCCATTTTCATAACTCATGAACCCTCCCATAAATCACCTTCCCCTGGGCATAGAGGTTTAAGCTACCATGTCACCTGAAGGAACAAGCAACATTCCTTTGTCTAGTAGAAAAACCTTGATCCACTGAGGTATTTCCCACAAAATTCTTCCTCTAGATCCTTCTTTGAATACAACTTCGAATTTCGAAAAGGCTTGGTGATTTTTCACACCAAATTCAATGGTGAACCCTTCAAGGGTATTTTGCACCCAAAAGTCTACAGCTCATGAGATCTAATGATCTAGGCGATGAAGAGTCACTAAATTATCAATAGTATAGTAAATGGTTCTCTTAGCATGATCTCTAACTCTATATCTTATTCTAACTGATCTAACCACTGAAACAACTATTCATGTAATTTAACCCAGAATATCTCATATTGATCACTGGCAGGCATCAAATAGAAAACAATGTCTTTCACAACCCTAAAATCCTTATGTTACAACTTAGCCTCCTACCTTATGAACACATCAAACTTCCTTTCCCATCAATTTCCAACATCATACTTGTAGATCCAATGAGTCATCCTATAAAATCTCCCTCAGAAGCTCAGTCCCAACAACATAACAATTTTTTGGCACAAAATTGAGACCAGGGTTCTCAATAGTTACCAACAAAAAGTACCATTGTAGTCTAGGAAAACTGGCATATTCAACCTTCTGAAAGGCAAGGAGGTCTCACCTAAGCATAGTTGATACTTGTAGGATGAAGGGAGTTATAAAGAACACAACATCAAATCTATTTCTACACTACTTAGATCGATAATTTAACCATTAAGATCGGGTTGTGACATCATTCAAATAAAACCAGGAAATGAATGTGGAAATACATAAAAAAAAAACTACAAATTCATTCATAGCATGATACATAACCATAACACAAATTTTAAGGTCCCAAATCACATCACTTTATTAGCAGCAGTACTACAAAGACTCCATACACCATAGATCCCATAGATCAATCTTCAAGATAACTAGATCTACAATACAACACCTTGCGAAGAACATTCTACTTCCTCATGGTTTATTACAAACTAAAAACCTACTGCGTATGCAACAACAGTGTTGAATAAGACAACTATAATACTTGGTCATGTGAATAAATATCCAAACCTAACAGACTACAATGGAAGTAGAACCAAACTGGCAGACACTAGTCTTAGAGACATTAACAACAATGTAATCCCAACAATGTAACAAAATAGAGTCATCGAACAATGTAAAGGATGAACCCCTTCCCTTTACATTTTCCATTTAATTATACAAGCAAGTCTTTGAAAAATTCTATTGACCATATCAAATCTTCTTCTTTCCTCGCCCATTATTATTTGATCTGCTCGCAGTATTTCCTTTTCTTCTACTTTCAAAGTTTCTAGTTGCCATGTGGCACATTTGACTTGTTTTGTTTCTTACTCATCCTTATCACTTGATCCAAAAAAAAGGACCCAACACTATGGATAGCCTATGTTGGAGTAGTGTAGAGAGTGGGATAGCCTAAGGGGTGTTGGCATGGGCCAATTTTGGGAAGGAATCAAAGCAGCATCAAAAAATAAGGAGCGCACCAAAAATTGAGGAAAATAGGGAGCGTACCGGAAAAAGAGGAAAAGCAGCACCGAAAAAAGAAATTACAAAGTGGAAAAACTATTATGGAGCAGTTAGAAAGTGGACAAGCGTCGAATTGGAGAATGGTTGGATCGAGGACCAACCGAGATTAAGTCAAGGGGAAAGTGAAAAAACATAACCCACTTAGGGTTAGGGTTTTTGTAAGGGCTTTGTCCTATTTTTGGTATAAGTAGAATGTATTAGGATTGTGAGAGGGTTTTTGTTGAGTTAGTTTGAATGTGTTTTAGTTTGTTAGGAGGTTTTGCTGAGAAATTAGCTAGATGTTCTCAACTTTGTTAGGAATGTTGCGATCTATGGAGATCGATTGTAATGGAGGAATAAATGTACATCGCACAACACTATCTTTTGCATGAAGAATATGAATAAATAGCCAAAGCGACAAATATTTGTGGACGTAGCCCAGGAGGGGATGAACCACGGTATATCTGTGTCATGTATATGAATGTTTTCATTTCTTATAGTTAGATTTGAGTTAATAAGATATATGATAAATATGTTAAAATAATAGATGGAATAATATTGTTCACTAAGGATGAACTGATGAACTCTGTAGAAAGACACTAAATGGAGGAATGTCATAGTTAGTAATTAGTTTTGAATCTTATGTTACATTAGATGAATATATTTCATTTGGTATGTGTTGTTATAATGGTCAATGAATTCGGTTGGAATGGTTGAGTCACTAGTCCGAGCTAAGGTCCTGCTAGGGATAGATTTATAAATGAGGGTTCATGAGCTAGTTGTTGAATAGATCTAATGCCTCTGATAGAAATACAAATCCCATCCCTTGGTTGTAGACATCTAAGTCCTATGGCCACCCATTGAAGCAATATCATGTGAGACTAGGCAGTGCACTTTGTGGGTTGTTTTTCCTTCTGGTATACAGAAGGGATGATGGAAGAAGGGAAGTTGGTAATCTTGTAGTTAGAACCTGGGTCAGCCCATAGTAAGCCAACAATGGTTTTGTTTCCAATTGGAACTCAGAAGAATAGATTGGGAGGGATGTATCATGCAATATTGAGAGAGGATTTAAGAGAGGGGAATATTTTTAGATTGGAACCCCAAGAAAGAGGAGGTTGAAAGATGGTTGAAAGTTCAGGAACTAGAGTTTTCCTACAAAGATAATAGAAGCCCTTGGTTAATTCAAGATACTACTTGGAGAGATATGTAATCAATGAAATACATGAGAGTTTATTTAGCGATTTTCCCATGTTATTGCAGGAGTGGATAGCACAGTTGAAATATACCCATCCGATAAATAGAGTTAGATCAGTGGAGAGTAGACAGAAGAGACTATCGTGCAGTTGAAGAAGGTGAATAACAAATTCATGCGCGCAGTAGATTTATGGTTGGACAACATTGTTGTAGGTTATATCACTGAGTTTGCAGTAGATACATCAAATTATTACAGTGTAGCAGAGAAGGAGTTTCTTAAGGGCCCAAAGGGAAGGTACATCAGATCATTTTACACTTCAATCAAAATATTATTTCATGATAAAGGGGTATTAACTATGGAATCAAACAACTAAACTATTGTGCGTGCATGGGGGAGTTAGGGGAAATAATGAGGAAGGTATCATATGGAGGGGGAAATAGATATAGGAGAGCACAGTAAAGAGAAAGATCCAATTATGATGGATCAAGAGGATATCCAGAAAATTATGCAGAAGGCAGGAACGACATGTAGTGGTAGACCCTACCAGTATAATATCAATAGGAAGAAAAGAGAAGTATCTGAGTGTAAGGTAGCTAGAGAGGTAGTAGGGGGGCCCAGAGGGCCCATAGTGATAATAGTAGAGGTCATTCAATGTAAGGTGGACTAGGTTCACTATATTATTAAATACGGCCCACTATGGTAGTTAGATATAATAAATGTAAGAGGACTTCTTAGAAGGTTCTACTTCTAGAAGATTCATCCTCTAGAATGTTCTTAGGTAATGGTAGCACTATATAAAGGGGATCAAGCAATGTAATGAGACATGAAGAGAATTATTGTATGTGAAGCTGAAGCTCAATAGGAGGATGCCCCCTCAAAGAGGCAAGTGAACAGGAGAGGATCTCTTCCATAATAGGATCCATTGTATGGTGTTTCCCTACCTCAAGGGTTTGGTAATAATATTGTGTGGTTTCTTCTATATTGTTTTGTGGATCTATTGTGTATTCAGTAATTGTGTTGATTATATCTTCATATCGGGTATTGGTACTTAACAATTGGTATCAGAGCACTTTCATTGGCCGGAGTTGTGGGCAAATATTTTTATTTTTCCAGATTTTTTTTTCGGAGCAGAAAAAAGAGGGCCGCGAAATTCTAGAAGTTTTTGGTATATTTATGTGAAAAATTTGCAGAAAAGGGTTGTATATTTGAGTTCCTCTCATAAAAACACCCAATTTAAAAAAAAAAATCGTCTGAAACGGAGTCCGGAAGGTCAAGATATTGAGGTTTTAAAATCTGCAATTTTTCAGAGTTTTTTCTGCGGACGGAGGCGCGATTTGTTTTTATTTTTGTAGCAGTTGGAGGCCGAATTTTCCCAAGAAAGTTACAGATCTGATTTCCTCTCACAATTTTATCCAATTTCAAAAAAAAAATTAGCCGAAACGGAGTCCGGGAAGTGAAGTTATGAACATTTTAACTTCAGCAGTTTTTTAGGGTTTTTCCAGAAAAAGCCGCGTTTTTCTGCCGAAACTTCTTGGGTTTATTTTTTGAGTTTTTTTGTGACGGCTGCAAGACCAAAGAGTTCAGAGGGTGCTCAGATGGCTATTTCATCTCAAACCTTAAAAGAAATTCTTGAATCATTCAAAGCCCAATTGGATGACAGATTGGATGCATTTGCACATGGCCTCACAAACAGCCTCACACATAGCCTCACAGCCAGCCTCACATATGGCATCAATGATAGTTTTCATAGTATTCAAGATTCATTGAATGACATGCAGGAGATATTTCTTATGCAAGGCCTCATGAATGAATATAATCAAGAAAGATATGCTTGATATGATTTTGAGGACGATTTTGATGATTGGTATATGGATAGTTGTCATTTCTGGGATGACAACCACTTCCATATTTTATTTGATGACTCTATTCCACCTTTTGTAGAGAAAATCAAGGTCCCACATCAAGAGCTAGTTACCAGCGTTCAGTCTGCATATTCTACAGTGGTATTATTCTTTCCAGATTCTGCTACGACCCTTTTCCACTATGTGGATGGATCTTCTTATTTGGATCCACATGATAGGTGTCAGTCTTT
>ML821819.1:53667-73493 GCA_009831015.1 Picea engelmannii | reverse complement strand
ACATACTACATCATAGTTTAGAAATGTGCAACAATTCCAAGCAGTGCCATAGTTTTAGCAACCTCCACGGTATAATCAGGCACCACAATATCATCAACAGAACATGGATCCATAGGGGAATAGAGGAGGATTCAAATGTAGAGGAAGAGGAGGAATGGGCAGAGGAAGAGGGCCTATTAGTTGCCATAATTTTCAATAGAAAGGAGACTGTTCCAGAGAGTTTCCTCAACCAACATCAACATGTATGTATTGTCTCACAATAGATCATGGGACAGAAGAATTCCCGAAGTTAATGACGAAGATATGGGAGAAGAAGAATCCAAATAACCAGAATGTTCAATGGATTGCTGAAAAAATAAGGGATCTTGGGAGGAACATCAATATATTGACTACAGGAGAAGTGAAGATAGGAGCAGATGCACATGATCAAAAGAAGTAATCTTAGTGATGGATTCAGAAGAACACTCAGCCACAATGACAGTTTGACGCAAAGAAGGTGAAGGAAAATTTCAAGGAAGCAAAGAAGGAGTTCCTGAAGGAGAATGAAGCCTCCACATTGAACACTACCCAGAGGTATGATACTCCTATTTTTTATATGCCTCAGTCTTTGGATCATACTTACAAAGGAGAGAAAACAGGGAAAGTAAGTAACTTAAAGGATTTTATGGAATCATTCTTTAAATTACTTAATGATAAGAACGCCATGGATTTTTTAAAAAGTATGCTTGAGAAATATAGCATAGAGGAATGGATAAGAATAGAACCAAAGAATATTAATCATATCCATAGAAAGAAAAGAACTAGCAGAGAGTTTAGATTAAATGCAAATCTAGGAGACTTTAACATGGGAAATGTTATCCTAGACTTAGGATCAGATGTCAACATTTTTCCAAAAAAGACTTGGGAAGCAATGAGAGAACCTACACTAAGGTAATCCAATATCCAATTGAAGGTAGAAAATGAACAGAGAGTGATTCCCATAAGTATATTGAAGAATAAAATAGTGGATCTAGATGGTGTGTGCACCACAATAGACTTTGAAGTAATGGATATGGTGGATGAGTCTATACCATTTCCAACACTATTGGGAATTGATTGGGCCTTTGATAATCAAACCATAATTAATTTAAATACTAGAAATATGATATTTGAATCTGGGAACTTTAGGGTAGCATCACTTTTAGATCCTTTGAATTGTGAAATATATGTAGAACATGTGCCTGATAGTGTTCTAGAGGATGAGGTGAACCAATTTTATAGGACTATTGCGGGTGATGAAGACTATGTGAATACAATTGCATATGGAGTACTCAGTTGGAGGAGTATTAATTATGACATGTCAGATTATGATACTGGAGTAGAAAATTGACAACAAAGATTGCATGAAGTCTCTACTAGGAGGTGTGCCAGAGTTACACATGGAGTAAGATGGGCTGGGACAGAAGTGAGATAGTTTGCCACATTTACTGAAGAGGACAATTTAGAAAAATTCTTGACAGAGTTTGAATCAAAGGTTTTGGATAGTCAAATATTATTAGTGTTGGATATAGTACTGAGAATAACACATGCACGATGGTGGGGTGCACATAATAAGGAAATTCAGGATTGGTATCAGTATAAGCTACTGATTCGCATAAGATTTGATAGGAATCAACATGATAGACTCATTAATTGATTGTGTCATTAATTGGAGATTGGTACCACCAGGGGAATAGATGCATTACTTTATTCATATATTAGAAGCAATATCAATTAATTGGTACAAGGAACAAGAACTACGCAAAGAAACTATGAGTTGGGGTGCAGTGCAACAGGACTTTATTAGTACCTTTTCATTTAAGAGTGAGAATCCATGGGTGAATATGGAATTGTCGAGGATTAAAGGGAAGATATTTGAAAATTATGGGGTAGATAAAATGACATTAGACATAGATTACAAAAGAGAAACAATTGAACAATTAGTTTATTGTTATTAGGTCACAAAGGATGAAGAAGCAGAGGAAAACCCATGTGACATATAGATAGTAGAAGGGGAAGGATAAAGAGGGTTGGAAGGACCCATGTTACAATTAGAAGAGTTCATTGTACCTATGAATACTATATGGGTCAATATTGGGATTAAAAAGAATCCCAAGATAGCCATCATTGGGGATTATTGAGATAGTGAGACAATGGAAAAAATAACTGAATTACTGCGCGAGTATAGATATTTATTCCCAGCCACATTTTCAGAGATGAAAGGGGTAGAAACAGAACTTGGAGAAATGAATATAAACCTCAGAACAAATACAATACCAGTTAGACAGAGACCATGCATATTAAGCCCCATCTATAAGAAGAAAGTTAAGGCAGAAATTGACAAAATGTTAGAATCAAGAATCATAGATCCTGTGGAAGAATTAAAATGGATTAGTCCAATGGTGGTCCAGGAAAAGAATATTGGAGGGATTAGGATATGTGTGGATCTGAGAAAATTAAATGATGCATGCCTGCATGACCCTTTTCCTACTCCATTTACATATGAGTTTTTATAGAATGTAGGAGGACACGAAGTGTACTCCTTCACAGATGGATTTTTTAGGAAACCATCAAATCATAATTGCTCTGGAGGACAGGTACAAAAATAAATTTTCAACTGAGTGGGGGTCATATCAATAAACAATAATTTCATTTGGTTTAAAAAATGCACCAACAGTATTTTTCAGAGTATTAGTAGCTACATTCAAGGATTTTATACATAAATGTTTAGAAGTATATATGGATGATAAGACAATATTCAGTGTATTGAAGGACTGTGTAGAAATTATGAGGTTAATGTTAGAAATATGTAGGCAATGTCATACTTCCTTTAACATTAATAATTGTATATTCAGTACACCATTTGGCATCCTACTTGGACACACTGTATGAAAATAGGGCTTGATAGTAGATCCTGCAAAGATTGTTGTTATTGCCAATTTACCACCACCAAAGTCAGTGTGCTAGTTGAGAGAAACATTGGGCCAACTGGAGGGCACTATGAAGGAAATCCTACAACACAGAAGGTGTTTTTCATAGGATTATGGTGGTCCACAGTAAATAAGGATGCAAAGAAATACTATCAGACCCGTAATGTCTGTCAGAGGGTGGGAAAACCATCCATAAGGGATGAAATGCCACTTATGCTCCAAGTAACTTTACAAGTATTTGATAAATGGGTTGTGGATTTCATTGGACCCATCAACCCACCAACAAGGACATCAGGAGCTAGATACATCATCATTGGGACAAAATGCTTAATCAGATGGGCAGAAGCAGCCCCAGTGAAGGATTGCAGCATAGAAACTGCAACATGGTTTCTCTTTGAGAACTTGGTGACCAGATTTGGATGTCCTATAATTTTTTTGAGTGATCAGGGAACTCATTTTATTAACAGTACAATCAGAGATATGAAAGAAGAATTTGAAATAAATCATCAAAATAGCACACCTTACCATCCCTAGGAAAATGGTAGAGTAGAAGCTTTTAACAAGATTCTACAAAATGCATTGACAAAGATTTACTATGTGAATAGGGATGATTGGGATTTGAATCTATTAGCAGTGTTATGGGCTTACAGGACTACATAAAAGAAAATTACAGGGCATACACCATTCAGACTGGTGTATGGGTAGGAAGCAATGGTTCCATTGGATTATTTATTACTTAGTTTGTGCATTGCAACAATCACCAACATGATAGAAGAAGGTGTTGTGTAGGAAATATTGGACCAGTTGATGGAGCTGGAAGAAGACAAAATTTTAGCAAGATTTCACCAAGAGGTACAGAAAGTGAAGGATGAAGCTTGGAATGATAGACACATAAAGAAGAAAATATTTAAGGAAGGAGATCTAGTTCTCCTCTATGACAATAGATATTTACAGCACCCTAGTAAGTTCAAGATACACTGGTTAGGGCCTTATCAGGTATAGGCCATCACAAATGGAGGTGATGTGAAACTGAAAGATCTTGCAAGGAAGAATCTCAGAGGACTGGTGAATGGAAGTTGATTGAAGTTGTATCAAGATAGTTGACCTAACAACTTGAGGTAAAAATAGAGAGAGAAGGTATGGTTGTACATATTGTATATAGTAGATGTTAGAAGAAAAAGACAAAAATACATAAAAAGAAGAATTGTAGTAAATAGACAAAAATATAGGATAATATTAGAGGCTTTGATGTAACAGAATTGTTAGCATTAACAATGTGTCGCAGAAAAACTAGTGTTGAAGACACTGTGCACTGGAAAGTAGTATACATGTTCCAAAAGTGCAGCACATAGGAAAAAGTGAAAAAGTAACAAATTTGAGTGCGAAACAATTGTCACTCTGTTGTCCCACTATAAAGGCTAAAAAAGGGGGAAAATGTGGTCATTTTTTTTTTCGCTAAGTAGAAAAACAAAGAATGAAGTCTAAGTGCAAGAGAGTGAGATATTGGGACAGCAGGTTGAGAATTAGAGATCAACAGTCTGTATTTTAGAAATATTTCACCACCACGATTTGGAGCACTGATAAGGGCCGGTCGAAACATGAGAAGCAACACTCAGGTGATGCAAATAGGGACACAAGACATGTTGACAATCGAGGATGTCGACGAAATCCATACACCAGAATATGAGCTCACTAGAATGGAAGTAGAGGAGGAAAAAAACCCATCACATGAGGCTAGGCAACCTGAGGAAGATGCGAAAATGACATAGTTCGATGTGTTAAGAGAAAAAGTGCCATAACAGGAAGAACATGCCATGGGTTCAACGCAGTAGGGCCTAGAGTGAGAAGAAGAGAAAGAAACAGAGCACAAGGGAATACCAGAGGTTGGGGCGTCATCCCCACAAGTGAAGAAGAAAGCCCAATATGAAAGCAACGAGCAAGGAATACCACGCCCATAAGAAGAATTGATGATTTCCATGCCAAAAGTCCTAGAGGGAGTAAAATCGGATGATGAAATGATAGGAGGAGTAAACATGATGAAGTACTCAGATCACGATGTGGTAAACACAGTCAAATTCCCGAATTTGGTTTAACATAATTACATGAAGAGTAGAGGAGAGGGCCCATTAGGTGCGCCACTATTGTAGCCTGCACAGTGGATCCTCGAGATCTACAACACATGGATCATGAAATTACTTGATATACCGCACTTTGGGCACGGTAAACACATCAATGGATGTGTGAAACAACTCCTAGCAAGGGTGCATGGAGGAATTTTGTGGATGGATAAGATAGTGCCTATAAATTTGGACTTAATTATAGTTATCACTAGGCCACCCACATATGGGGAGAAGCCAGACCAATATCTGGAAGATAAAACTAAGGAAAAGTCCATCTCCGATGAAATTAAGGAAAAGTTTGGCATGAATAAAGGAAACGGGGTAATCAAGAACAACAACATAAATGATCCTACTATGAGATTTGCTACAAGGTTGCTAGGGTGAAAATTAATGTGCAAATGTAGGAAGGAGGAAGTACTAGCAGGAGTGGTAATGACTGGAACACAATGCACGAAGGAGATCTTGATGAGTTGGGCCCCTTATTTACTCAATTCCTTCCTAGAGGACTATAAGGACACATAGGACTGGGGATCTGAGTTCCACTACTCATGGTTACTCATCCTCATTGCACTTGTAGGGTGGCAAGAACTAGCATATAACATGTTCCTACAGAGAGTAGGAAAGTGTGGTGTAGCCCGCTACACTTCTCTTAGGAGAAAAACAGACCCAAAGACGAAGAAAGTGAACATCGATGTATTATCTCTATACTTTTCGGATATCCAGAACCACTTAGCTGAAATGTGGAGGATTTCTTATGAGATATTCCAAGAGTTTGGATAGTTTTCCAACTTTCAAGAAACAAACCATAGCATGTGCTTGTAGGCGAAGAAGGAATTAGCCAAGGAGTGGCTACAACTGAGATACTACGTGATGATGTAGGATATACAAATGAAATTCTAGTAGTGACCTGATGAATGGAAGGTACCATAAATTCCAAGGACATTTCCAAGAGGATATACTCAGACACAGGACAAAATAGTCCCTATGAGCAGACAAGAAGGAATGGTTCCAGTAAGAAGAAGAAGACAACACAAGGTCCAATGGGGGGAAGAAGACCAATTCAAAATAAATGAAGGACGCAAAAAAAACCATAGGGTGGTTCCACACAAGACCCACCATGCACAGGATAGACACAAAGAGTTACAAGAGAACAGGTGCATGCAGAAGAAGAAAGGACAAAGACATTGGATATACCTACGAAGGAAGAAATTGGGCAGGGGACATGCATGGATACACAGATGCCAGAGACATTTGAACCATTATATTCCTAAAGGAAGAGGATAGGGGAGCAATCAAGTGGCTCTAGGAAGAAGGCAAAGGCCCATAGAACACCACCTCATACATCAATGACAGCAGATTATGTTGAACTAGTAGCCACAATAGTCAAAGATGGACTATCAAAGGTGTGGGAGAATGTTGAGAAGCATAGGGCTTTGATTATGGAGAAATTAAAAGAAGTGAAAATTGTGTTAGAGTAGTTAAGGATCAGGGAAAAGTAGCCACATAAAGATAAACCAATGAAAACTAGGGAGGGAATGCCTACTGGAGAAAGAGTGAAAATCACAGCGCAGGGGAGATCCAATTTTATCATAACACCTGAGATGATGTTCATCGATGAGGAGAAAAAATAGAATCCCCTGAAGGAAATTGAGACATTGGACTTGGTTTTGGCCAAGCTCTCAATGAAGGCACTATATAAATTATAGATTAGTGTCACATAGGAAATTCAGTCTAGGGAAAGGTCTGATGCAAAGAACGTACAAATAGAGAAGGAAGAGAACATCACATAGAAGGAATAAATCAACCAAGAAGGGTAGGAAAATAAGATAGTGTAGCAAAAGGTAGAGGAGATGGAGAATTACATTGGCACGGTATTCCAAACCATCCTAGACAATGCAGAGTTAGAATAAGTATCTTTTGAGGAGAATATGAGTAAAATAGTGCAAGCCATGGAAAAGTATAAGAGACAAATAAAGGAGTTGGAGGAGCACACAATACCCACTAATCCTCCAGAAGTCATAGAGCAACGAGAGAAAGACACAACTGAACATGCAAAATAATAGCATAGGATATACAAAGGATGACAGAGTTGTTGGAGCACAGTGGCCAACTGTGGATGCAAGTATAAGAAGATTGATGCTTGCAGGAGCTGCAAGGAAAGGAGGATATGGTCCATGCATCAGTGGAAGATTTAAAATAGTGACAGAGGACAATTCCACTGTGTGAGAAAATTAAGACTACGACAGATATGAAGATCCTATATGCATAGGAGAAAGTAGTGTGGGCACAATAAATTGAAATACAGGCTCAATTGGAGCCCCTATAGGAAAAGGTTGAACAACTAGTCATGGATATTGACACAGAAAAATCAAGGGTGGAGAATATAGGCTTGGAGGGAAGAGAAATATTGAAACCTCCAGTCACCACACAAATGGTAGAAGCCATGGCCGAGAAGAGAAAACAGGCTTAGGAGCAATGCCATCAAGCAATACAGATGTATGAAGCACTAGCACATGCAATGAAAGAAGAAGAAGTTAGTGAGTGACTTGGGGCAAGTCACGATGCCAGTGTTGGGGGTCTGTTAACACAGGCCAATTTCGGAAAAGAATCAAAGAAACACCAGAAAATAAGAAGCGCGTCGAAAACAGAGGAAAATAGGGAACATGTCAAAAAAAAAGGAAAATAAGCACCGAGAAAAGTAGTTACAAAGTGGGAAAACTGTTGCGGAGCAGTTGGAAAGTGTACAAGTGCTAACTTGGAGAACATTTGGATCGAGGACCAGCCGAGATTAAGTCAAGGGGAAAGTGGACAAAAATAACCCACTTAGGGTTAGGGTTTTTGTAAGGGCTTTGTCCCATTTTTTGTATAAGAAGAATATATTAGGACTATGAAAGGGTTGTTGTTGACTTAATTTGAATGTCTTTTAATTGGTTAGGAGGTTTTGTTGAGAAATTGGTTATATGTCTCAGCTTTGTGAGGACTGTTGCAATCTATGGAGATCGATTGTAATGGAGGAAGAAATGTACAATGCACATCACTATATTTTGCATGAAGAATATGAATAAGGAGCCAAAGCAATAAATCTTTCTGGATGTAGCCCAGGAGGGGGTGAACCACGTTATATATGTGTCATGTGTATGGATGTTTTCATTGCTTATAGTTAGATTTTAGTTAATAAGATATATGATAAATATGTTAAAATAATAGATGGAATAACACTGTGCACTAAGAATGAGCTGATGAACTCTGTAGAAAAACACTAAATGGAGGAATGTCATAGTTAGTATTCATATATGAATCTTATGTTACTAGATGAATCTATGTCATTTGGTATATGTTGTTATAATGGTCAATGAATTCGGTTGGAATTGTTGAGTCACTAGTCTGAGCTAAGGTCCTACTAGGGATAGATTTATAAATGAGGTTTCGTGAGATATTTTTTGAATAAATCTAATTATTATGACAAAGATACACATTCCATCCCTTGGTTGCAAACATATGATTCATGTGGCCACCCATTGAAGTCATCTCGGGTGAGACTACGCACTGCACTTTGTGTGTTGTGTTTCCTTCTAGTATCTAGAAGGGTCGATGGCAGAAGAGAAGTTGGTAATCCTGTAGTTAGAACCTGGGTCATCCCATAGCAAGCCAACAAGGGGATTCTTTATTACAAAATGGAATATCATTCCTATTTTATATATGCCAATAAGGGAAGAGTATTCATTGATTGGGATAGATATAGATAATTTCAATTCCTATGAAATATTTATGGGTTGTAGGGTAAGTTAAACTTCACACTTATGGATTCATATCCTTAGCATAGGGGTGGTATTTTTCATAGAAATATTTAGTGTCCTTATTTTGTGTCTAGTTAAGGGATTATTCTCCTATAATATGAGTAATATGACTGTGTCTTCGAATGTTGTGTTATTGTATTTTTTGTTCTACAATTTAATCATTTTCTAATTTTTTTTGGTTCTATGGTTATAGATTTAATTTGCATAATCATGTGTGGATCATTATAAGACTTCATTCATGTGTGTATATTTTCTTTTATTATTGAATGCTACAACAAATCCATGAAATCAAGTTAGGTACAAATGATGTTCTTGTGTATGGAAATGCATTGAAAAGGTATAGACACTAAGTGTTTGAAAAAAAGATTGTATGGAGAAATGGATTCTTAGTCATTAAAATTTGACAATCTAGAATTCATGTTCTCCAAGATTTACTTACTTGATTTTTTAAGAAGGTCCCCTTCGAAAATGACATTTTGTAATTTCTTCCCTATGGGTGAATATCAACTTCCGTAGAATATTTTTGAGTATTTTAAGTATACCCTTTGATATGCATGTACTTATATATTTTTAAATATTTCTTGATGGTTGAGCCTTTTTTGAACCTATCCTTATTTATTAGTTAAGATTGGAAGATCTCTCGTATCCTTTATAAGCTATTTTTTTGATGTTGTGAATCAATTGTGGGAATTTCTATGGATCGCTTGTAGCAGTTGCTATGGATTGCCTATAATAGTTGTTACAAATTGCCTATAGAAATTGATACAAATATAATATATATGTTAATATGAATTTAAGGTCGTTGTGATCCAAATTATATAACTGTGTTAGTTTTCATCTCTCTCTATTCTTTGAAAGTGGAAAAAAATGGAGGAATCCACTTGCAGGGTATTTTTAATGGTAGGTCCCATTTTGTAAAATTGAGGTTTGAAACCTTCCAAATCCATTTTGAGGCATCAAATGAATTTTTTTTTGGGGTCAAAACTTTCTCATATTTAGCTAAGACCCCTTGACACTATTCTACATATCTATACCTTTCCAATGATGAAAAAATCACATCAATCAAAGATCGTATGCAAAAGTTATGACTCTTGCAAGTTGACCTATTGTGTTGACCACAATAGTACGAGTGGATGCCATGCTAGCCCCAATTTCTCATGCATATGTGTCTATCCATATATGGAATTTAAAGAATATTCTATAATTTCCAAAACCTTATCATATTTGAGATTTGAGGAATTTAAAACCCTAGCCCTAGATGGATATCGAGTGATGTTAAATACCAAGCCACTAGGAGGAGAAGGGTCCCATTTTTTAGCATTGTATTTGTTCCATATTTTTGGATAGATTGTCATTGATGTCAACAGTCAATGTGATTATCTTTTGTTAATAATGTATTACCACATATGAGTTTTTCATTGATGTCAATAGTATATCAGTTAGCAAAAGATGGAAAACAGGTCCGAGGATCGAAACCTCACTCTGATACCAATTGTTGAACACAAGTCCACACACTAATTCACCCCCGCCCCCTCTTAGTGTGGGTAGTGTGTTCAAAAACTAGTATCAGATCAAGTTCCTTTAGCACAGTTTAACCACTGGAAGGTAGATCCTAAAGAAATGGGTGGACATATGGCTCTCTCCACAATTGAAGCCCCCTTATTTGATGGAACAGATTATTCCTCATGGAGAGAAAATATGAAACAATATTTGAAGTCAAAAGGATCTAAAGTTTGGAATTTAGTAGTAAAAAAGCCCTAGGATTTAACTACATCAAAGAATCTATCCAAGATTATAGTCCAAAGAAGAGCAAGGAAGAACAATGAAGTGGCATTGAATATTCTTCTCAATGGATTATCAGATACAGTCAAGGCAAGAATAGGACTATGCACATCTTCCAAGGACTTATGGCTGAAGTTAGAAAAGGTGTGTCAAATCAAAAGTGAAGACACACCAGAAATTCCTATCAAGGATGAAGATGAAGACTCAACCATCCATAAAGGTAAGGACTTTCCACAATATTTTGATTGCAATAACATTGATATTGAATCCTCCCCTCCAAGTGAAGAAGAAGACTCAGATACAATAACAGAATGTTATGTTAGCATTTATACCATGGAATAAGTAGAAGAAGAACTATCAAAGGCCAAACAAATGGTTGATTGGAGTCTATGTGAATACCTATATGACCATAATGAATCAGAATATAGCTATCTTCATGACTACACTAGATAATTTCTTGAAAAGAGTCAAAATCATGTCTTGGAAATAAAGGAAATGCTCAAGGAAAATTAAAAGATAATATACAAGCAGGAAAATCAGTTAGAAGAGAAAGAAGAGGATATCGAGAAGATGAAGAAAGAAATTAGTCAAATAAAATAAAAGGAGAAGGAAGATGATGAGATTAACAATCAAAATCATATCCTGGGAATAAAATAAAAGATCAAAGACAATAAAGAAATCATATCTGAGAAAAAAATTCAATTAGAAAAAAAAAGAAGAAGAGATCAAAAGATTGAAAACAAAAGTTATTGATCTAACAAAAGAAAAGGAAGAGGAAATCGTTAGACTGAGAAATGAAATCAATCAAGCAAAAGAAGAAAAGAAGGAAGATGATGAACCAAGCAAAAACCTTTCATATCTAAAATAACTAAGGGAAAGCTATGTCAATCTTAAAATCCAACTTGAAGAAGACAAAAGGAGAGAGGAGGTAGTAAGGAACCAATTGGACAAAAAGGAAGAATCATGTCATGAGATGGAAGTATAATTTGTGAATCTTAAAAAGAAGGTTGAGAAGTTAGACACCCAAATCAAGTTCTTGAACAACTCTATGACCCTGGATGAGATCTTGGATAGTCAAAGATCACCAAATCACAAATCTGGTATTGGATACAAGAAGGAATAAATCAGTACTCTTAAAAAATCTGATGCAAGTCCTTCATTTGTAAAAGGTGAAAATAGGTCTGACACAGTTCCTTCAGTTGTAAATGATGAAGACAGGTCTAAAACAAATCCTTCATTTGTAAAAAGTGAAATCAGGTATGACTTAGGTTCTTCACATCCAAAGAATAAAAGAAACGCTACAAAATTTAGAAGATCAGATCAAGGAAGACATCCAAAATCTATTCATATACCTCAAAGAAAGTTCAGAAGAGAGACACCTTCATGGATGAATCAAAGAAGGTATGAAAGTGTTTTTAACGGTTGTTTTTTTTCTTGTAATGAATATGGTCATAAAGCCTTGGATTGTAGGCATCATGAAAGAAAACAAGTCAGTAATTTATGTTGGTTATGGAGCCTAATTATCTTCCTAACTCAGAGGTCTTATGTTTTTCAGCCGTGTTTATACCCCATGAAGACTTTACACTCCAGAAGTATGTACACTCTTCCACATGGAGGAGTGCAGAGGGGGGGTACCCCCTATGTGGGATCTGGGGGGCCTATCACCCCTGGCTGGGGGGTTTGGGGGAAAGAGGGCCCCCAGAGGGGGTTCAGAGTAAGCGTCCCCTGATGGGGGTTCGTGGGCAAAGCCCCTGAAGGAAAAATTGCCTTGTAAAAGGATATTGTAATTTCATTGTAAATCTGGACCGTTCATTATAAGGTCGCAGATCTAATAGTAGAAATTATGTTAGGGTTTTTTTCCCTAGAAGGCAACCCTCTGTAATGAGGTAAATGTATTGCAGCTATTGTTGGAACTGTTTTTTACCGATAGCGTAGACTTGTCATTGATGGCAAGTATAGTAGTGATGCTGGCTCAAGTACAACAGTGAAGCAGACATCGGAATCCTTTAAGGATTCAAGGAGAATAAGCTCAGAAGGAATAGCGTTCTTATACACGCGAGAAGCACATAAAAGAGACCGAGAGCCATCGGATCTCACTTGGAAATCCCGACAGCTGTTGGATCGGGAGAAGCTGCGCAGATATTAAGCGCAAGAGTTGGCGTGCAGAAGAAGTAATCTGAGTCGTCAGATTGGAAGAAGATACCCGACAGTCATCATATCTGCAAAAGCTGCGAGGGAGATAAGCCATCAGAGAATCGGGGATCGGGAATTTGCAATGTCCAATTCATTCAACAATGAAAACTCTGAAATTGCGATATGCGATTTCGTGACTTGATCGCAGCCGTTAAAGCACGCATGAGATCTGGACCGTTGATTCCTTTCATCAGAGAATCAGGAATCGGGGTTTCACGAGTCTCGTGAACAATGACAACGGAAACCCCGAAATCACGATATGCGATTTCGCAATGTAATCAGAGTCGTTGAGCCAAGATTGCATCTAAACCGTTGATCCAACTCACGACAGCAGACCACGACAGCAAGGGACACGTGGTACAACCAGGGAATGAAAGGTGTCAGGCAGATTCAACACTTCAGGCACATGTAAGTCACGAATCAGAGTGACACATGCCAGGATATAACACGTGTCAAACCACATGTGACGTCAGCAGAGGCATCGACAAATCGAGAGTCTTGAAACTAAGGGTGCAAGGCTTGTTCAACCCCAAACTGCGAGAAGAGACCACAGTCGTGGATCTCAAATAGGACGCGTGTCAAAGGATCCAAGAGGAGTCGACGTGGAATGACAGGTGGAATCTCACATGGCATATCGGGATATCAGAGATCCCGGGAGTAAGGAGTTCGTGCATCTCGAACTCGCGAACCCCATAGCCCCGACGGGATAAGGTAGTGGTCACGGGAGTTGGTCATATGAGCGAGAGCTGAGCCGGGAGGGCCAGCGTGTGAAGAGATTCATCGGAGTTTCATGAATCAAGATATGGTAAGGATTGCAACATCGATCGAGACCGTCCATCTGAGGGACAGGTGTCAAAGATCAAGGCGTCGTCGGCATTTTTTTCATCGGGAAATCGGGGATCCCGTTGACAAGAGTTTTGTGCAAGGCAGAAATGCGATCCGTGAAACCCCGATTAGTGGGGGTCAGCTGTCAACATAGCAGAACAGGAGGACAGGTGGCAGGTGCTTCATCGAAAATTGGGAATCGGAGTTTTGCGAGTCCTGTGAACAATGGCATTGGATATCGCAAAATCGCGATACGCGATATCCCGATAGCCCCGACGGGGTAAGGTGTGACGGTCATATTGGCCGGGAGCGAAAGCCAGCTAGGCTAGCGCATGGAAAGGGACGTATTGGCATCGGGGATCGGGACTTTGAAATAACAAAGTCACTCGACATCAAAAACCCCGATTTCGCGAAATGCAAAATTGCGAGTGAATCTGGACCATCAGATCCATAAATGGTCAGGACTTTTGAGTTAAAAGGGTGCGCGTAGGTTTGATTCAAATATCGGTTGGGACCCGATTTCCCCTGAGCAATAAATATGGACCCAGGAATGGTGACGGTTGAGTGGATTGACCCATGGTCTTAATAAGGGGTCGATACCTCTTCTAGTGATGAGGTGCAAGCAAAAAGAAGTGCGGCAAAGATTGTGACAGACTGCAGAGGTCGTTTTTGGAGGACGTGGAGGCCATTGTCTGATAGAAGGGATATCTACAAGTGGCTGAAGTCATTTGTGCAGGCCGCATGGAAGGATTAAGGATGGAGGAACCTCATTGTGGCAGTCGGGCGGCAGATCTACACTGATAGAGATATCTCGGTTGTGGGTTCAGCATCCACGAAAGCAGAGGCATCATATCCAGGTTTATTGACTTGTTTAATGTGTGTCTTTTGGTAACTGCCTGGCAGTCTATAGATCTGTGTTTACTCTTGAGATAATTTCAGTTACTGTCATAACTACTAGATCAAACTGCCTGATCCAGTGTGAAAATTAATGAAACGTGGTCAGCAGTGAGTATGAGGGTTAAACCCTTCAGTAGTAGCCATCTACCAGTAGAAACTGGGGCTATCATCAGGGGGTTGAATCTCCCTTCCAGGAAAGGCTGGTAAACGAGAGAAGGTTGTAGCCTTCTGCAGGTAGAAGCCTGCGTACTAGTATGAGTCTGCACTAGTACATTGTTGTAGAATGTTTTCTTAATAATAATCATTGAAGACAGAGACAACATCAGCGGTGGTTTTCTCCCTATTTGGGTTTCCACCTTAAATCTTGGTGTTCATGTGTCCTATTCATCTGTGTTAGTTTATTTTGTTGAATTACTGTTTAAAAGACATCTGATAAATGAAGAAATACATAATAAGATCTCTTGATGCACTACTGTTTTCATAAGAATATACAACAACTGGTCTCTATAAAGTAGACTAAGATTTTCAATGAAAGAAAAGTGAAAAATCGATTGATAGCTCAAAATACTGATTCACCCCCCCCCCCTCTCAGTATTTCTCAACAGCTATGCATGATGGCGAGTATTGTATTCTGAGAGAGGAGACTGTGAGATAAAGAAGAGGAAGTTACAACGTGTTTTGTTGTAGGTTATATCCATTCATTTGCTGGATAATAATAAAGGAAGGACCTAGAAATTTCTCTGGTGGATGTAGCCCACACTGGGTGAACCATGTAAATCTATGTCTCTAATGTATTGTGTATCTTCTATATTGTGTTTCTGCATTTGTTTTATTTTATTGCTCCGCGGTCCTGTTTTTCTAACAATTTCAACAACAGTATAATATGTTGGAACTGCAATCATGTTGGACATATTGTTGCACATTGTTACACTATGAGATGTTATAGTTGTGGTGGATATGGCCACAAAGCCTATAATTGTTGGAACTCAAGAAAATAGTCAATGAGAAATGATTCATATATCACGACAAAAGGAGTAAATGGAACATGGAAGAAAAATGAAGTTGCAGTAATAGAAGATCAGAGAACAAAGTTCAAGAAACCAGGACACTCACAGATGTGGATAGAAAAGACTGAACAAGTAAACAGGAGTGAAGTTAATTGCTGCAAAAAGAATTGCAATCATGTGACAAGAATAGTATAAATTTCTCTCAGACAAATTTAGAACAATGTACAGTAGAGAAGCATCTTGGATAAATACGGATACATCTGGTTAGAGACCAATGAGAATCAATGAGAAGATCCAAGATTCATTTGAATAAGATGAGCTACAAATGCGCAATGTTCCAGTAGAATGACGAAATCTACTGAAGAAGCATTCTGATGTACAAAATGAGGTACATGACATCATGTAGAAATAACAAGAGGAGAATAGTCAGTAAAAACTCAAGGGAAGTTTTGGTTAGTAAATAAGAAAGTAATTATATTAAGTCCTGAAAAGACTCAATCACTACAAAAAATTGTATCAAGAAGACTAATCATTTGAAACACAAAAATCCCAATGAACTGAGATAAGAATTTAGTTAGCAGGGGGAGAAAACTTGTCAGGAAGAACTACCATTTCAGAAACAAAGGGGGAGAGTAGTCAGAAGCAGAGAGAGAGCATATTGATAGGGGGAGTTATTCAGTTATGGCAGGAAGAACATAATTGCAAGAAGTGTTACCCAAGTTCAGATTCCAATCAGTAACTTATAGAGCTTTACCATAGGAGGAGAGAAAACTTCATAAAAGGAAAACTTCATATGAAGAAAGCATCATCACAGGGGGAGTTTTGTATATGAAATTAGTATGCTTCCCTTAATGACAAAGGGGGAGATTGTTGGAAAGATTGCCATTGATGTCAACAATCGATGTGATGATATGTTGCTAATGATGAATTACCAAAGATGAGATTGTCATTGACGTCAACAATATATCAATTAGCAGAATATGTCAAACAATATGCAGAGATCGAAAGCGTAATCTCAGAAGGAGGAGCAAACAATATGAAGATCAAAAGCTCAGAAGGGAAAACACAGTACATTAGCAAATGTAGAGATAGGATGAAGAAATTCGTGACTATTGTTGATCACGATAGGATCAACAAACTTCCTATGATAAAATATCAGGAGGGTTAGTGAATGAATATCAAAGCTCAAAAGGAAGAAATGCATTGCAGAAGTATCGTTGGGATTGATGGAAATATTAAGAGGTTGACCATTGCACGAGAAAAGGTGAGAAGTCTCAGAAGACATCCGATCAAGGAAATTGACAGCGTTGATTGTCTCATATAATGGATGACGTTCATATGAGTGATCGTGGGCTTGAGGACCGTTCAAGGATCGTTCCCTTTGCATGAGAAATTGCCAGATCAAGGGCAGGGACAAATTGTGGAGTTTGGGTGTCGAGTTAAATCACTCGAGAGTTGTGGTTCCAAAATAATCCTTGATCATGGATATGCTTTGAGAATATTCACAACCATTGGATCACTTTTTAGTGGAAGGAAAGGATAAGTAGGGAAAAATGATTGAGAATTAGATTATGTGAATTCTCGCCAACCATTGGATCACTTTTGAGTGGAAGGATAGGATAAGCTATAAAAGTTGCATCGCAAAAAGATCGATTCATCGATCTAAGACCCTGATCAATGAAAAACATTCTCTTTGGGTCTAAATTTGCGAGGAGGTTACGCTCTGGAGAGTCTGAGAGTTGAAATTCCCAAAATGCAATTTTTTGTCAGTCGTCGGATCATCTCAAAGTGGAAGGACAGGATAAGCTAGAATAGCTGCATCACTAACAAATAGAGCCATCGATCTAAGTTCATGATTGACGAACAAAATTTAGTTTGGATCTAAAGTTGCGAGGAGGTTACACTCCATAAAGTTTGAGAAGTGAAATACCCAAAGCTCGAAAATCTAAAATGAATAAGAATCGTCAAATTTGGAGGATATACGATGACCATTGGATCAGGGTTGTTGGTCAGCAGACCACATCAGCAAGGACATGCAATAGACCATGTCAAAAAATACACATGGCATAACCAAATGATGATAAGCATCAAGAGTAAATTAGCTCGTGCCATGTCAACAAGTGACGTAAGCAAGTTACGTCAGTCCGGGAGAATTGCTTCGAGAGTGTCCCCACCAAGAAATGTCAAAAGTCTCAAAGTCCCAAAGGACGAAGGTCTGAAGTCACTCTTAGTCGTCGATCTAAGATCACTTTGGGAGTGCTCTCGACTGTCAATCTACTTTAGTTGAAGGATAGAGTAAGCCGAAATGTTAACCGACAGTAAGCAGTCTCCATTGTATTATGACTTACAACAATAGGTGATCATTCCAAAGGAAAATGGAGCCATGTCTATTCGAAACCGTTGAAGTACCGAACACTGAAGTCCCATGGACATAAGTCATCTGATATGAAATATCACCTCGGAATTATTCCCAACCATTGATCATACTACGGTGAAGGTTGAGGCTTGAGAATTCTGAATCCTGGAGATGCGAAAGGAGATATTGACCGTTAATCCCAGAGGGACACGTGTCAATAGTTTGTCATCTCTGGAATATTGACATGCAGAGGAAAGAATGGGTTGACATTTGAAATCTCTAAAGTCCAGAGACCTGAAAGAGATATCGACCATCGATCTGATGTTCAGTTGCATTATCAACCGTTGATCAAAATACAGTGTAAGGATAGCGTAATCATAATAGAGGAAGTCATGGAGTAAAAGGTGGTCATCCATATCATTGCTTGATTAATTCTTGGCCATTGGATTAAGCAATGAAGGATAGATGTAAGGATCAAATATGACCATTGATTTGGTTCCATGATATAATGTGAACCATCCGATTTGTTCAGCGATATTGTATTCAGGTGATTTGAAAGGTTGGAAGTCACGAAGACCCGAAGGGTGAAGTGATGAAGTTAAAACATTCATCCATTTTAGGAGAATGAATCATGGTCGTTGAATTGATAAGCACTCAGGCGTTCATCTTGCCTCACATGAGGTCACCACCGTTGGTCATATGGTAAAAATATTTGAAAGGCAGAAAGCAATTTGTTGCTTATATTATTAATCCTGTGGTTCTACGCCTATGATCATATGAACATGTTTTGAAGGAAGCACCTATTTCTATTATCACAAAGATGAAGGAAATCGATCCATCTTGTGATCGATTTATGAAAGAAAAGGGGATGCAAGGTTTAATGATGAAGACCCGAAACAATGATCTCTAGTGGTCCCAAATTTGTTAATAAACAAGTTGGTTATTGCACACGTTGACTCAATAACTTAAACAAGTTATGAGCATAAGAAAGTATAAATACAACCATGATTGGTTCACTAGAGGGTGTGCTTTGTGAAATAAGTAGACGGGCTTGTGGAAAAGAGAGGCTCACTGAGAAAGAGCAGCCTACTGAGAAAAATGAAGGGGATACGAACCTGAGGTTTGTGCGAATATAAAAAATAAGAAGAAGTGAAAGAAGGTGTGAATATCAGAGGAAATACGAAGTGAGGAAGGCGTGGATATCAAAGGAAAGATAAAGCGAAGTAGATTTGAATTTAAAATAGAGGATGAAGTGTCATGATGAGCTTTGATTGTACACCTCTAATCATGAAGCATAACTGATTCGTTAATGAATCACTGCTATTAGATTTGGTTGAACTCTATTTGGATAGAGTGTGTTCTATCAGCAAGATGGATCTTGCCTGAGAGTTGGTGCTCTCTAAGGATTTGGTGCTCCTTACTTCAGTCGGTGCTAAAAAAAAATAGTTGGTGATGGGAAAATCCTTATTATTATATTCACATATATTCATATAAATTATATACAAACTGTTGATTAAGGTTGGTTGTCATTGATGTCGACCCTTGAAGACTCGTAGCACAAAGTTTTGGGTAATGGACCCAATAGTGTTTGATGTAAATATGACTCATTATTGTTTTTTCATGGTTGATAAGAAGTAAATATGGATGAACTCCAAAGTGGTCCCCTTATGGTGAAAGCCCTCACGGGAAGACGCTTTGTGGAGTAAGAGAACCCATGCTTAATTGTTGAATAATGAGATGAAGGAAAGTGAATTTGTTAGGTAAAATATCCTAGATGGATAGTTCTTGTCATGTCATTTCCAGTGGTATGTGGAACGTCACATAATTCTTCACGGTTAGAGAGTTATGGCCATGAGAAGTTGGAGACCCCAGGTTTGGGTAATGGACCCAAGTTTGTTTGA
>ML821819.1:11548-30182 GCA_009831015.1 Picea engelmannii | reverse complement strand
AATTTTTCTATATATATATATATATATATATATATATATATATATATATATATATATATATAATTTTGTGTATTCTTTGGCAGGGTTCACGGGTTTAATTGGTTCCTTGCCCTCTATTTCTCATACACAACTAATTGTAACCACTCCAACCACTTGGAGATGGTATAAAATGAACCTAAGTCTAGAGGAGAAAAAAAATCATAGATGAAGCAACATAATGTTGACAATTTCTCGCCCCGTCTACAAGCCCATATTCCCTTATTGCTAATTCATTTCCTTAGACCTAGAAACCCCAACTTCCAGCCTTCCCTTGCTTCATATATCTGGTCAAGAAGTATCAAACTTGTCTTCTTTGGTCCCACATAATATTTGGAGTCGAAGGTTCTACCTATAGTTAGTGGCATAGGTGGAGGGACTTGGATTCTAGTCTCGAAGTAGTGCCACAAGAGGTGTGGGTGATAACTACCTATATATTGTTGTCTAATAATAATGAGACCTCTTTCCCATGAGTTACTTGTGTTTTTATGTATGATGATTATGTCTGAATATCTAAATTATTAAAACACTAATTGATGAAATTGATTTACTTTTGAACCCTTTTATGAGAATTATTTATTACATACTACCGCCATTTGTAGTCTTCTACTTGATTTTCAACATTAGGAACAAAATTTGATGTAAAAACAAATTCACATCTTTCATCAAAATTTTCTTCAAAACATTTTCCCCATTGCCTTGGAACAATATTGGGAAGTTTAAGAGATTAGCATTGCTTTCATGAATATTTATTTCAATGAATTGAGCTCACCACATTAACTCTTTCCAACTACACTTTCCCTCCCACTTCCATAAAATAATCAGATTTATGGGCAATGAATTTTCATAACAACCAAAAATGATGACATCATTTAGAAACATGTCTTGAGGAATATCATGAAGGAATTTCATAATTATGAAAGTGAAATATTTAACTGTCTCTTTCTCATTCATCTAGATTTCAATCAACTTCAAGAAAAGAGAAAATGGATCTTTCCTTGGGAAATATTTCTTGACAAATAAATTTTCTAATACATCCCATCTAGTGATGGTTGTGGGAGAAGTGAGTAAAACCATTCACCAACATTTCCTTGTAAATTTAAGATAAACAATTCACATGCAACATCATCTTCGGCTACATCATAGATATGACAAGGACTATCAAACTTAACCAAATGATTCTCTGTATCTTCTGAAGTATTTCTGAAGAACATGGGAAAATTTTCTATGGAAATATTTGGAATGGATGTGTTAGCACTAGAATTCACCTTCAAATTGCATTGAAGGTAATCCCAGTACCCATCAGTTTATATGTCACAATGAATAATTTTAAAGAGGTCAAATGGGCCCAGACTCAAGATAATATCATTATAACTTAGAAAATTGGACCAACATGCACAATAAATTGAGGTCTTGATCAACTTCAGTCAGTAAGTTGTAGTAAGAGTAAGTAGGAGGAAGAATTAGTGAGTAGAATGTAGAGGTTTTCCATGGACATCAGGTCTTCCAGCAGCCTAAGGACGAAAATCCTCAAACACAAGATCCTCTTGGATTCAAAGCTTCAGAAAACTGAAGAATGTTATAACAGAAATGAAATCAAACATACATCTCAATATGGTTAAAACAATCCATGTGAATCCTTAAATCATGGACACTTCAGTATCAGAGGTGAATAAGATGAAAAAGGAAGTTGATTTTCATTAAACAAGAAGTCTCAAATCAAAATATATAACTAGAGAACCAGTGCTTCATCAAAACTTTACAATACAAGAGCTTTTCTCAACCATCAACCATCAACCATAACAGAATATCAAAATTTCATCTTTATACTTGGGAGTGACTACAACCACCCAAGCCATGATCGATCCACAACATTCAAGGCTTTACATTCTTGGTATATTCTGCAAACTGTGCACGCAGTCTCTTATCAGACGTGAGCTCTTACATCCGAACCTTTTTTGTCAGACTGCACATGCAACTCTCAGTAGAACACAAGCTCATACAGTCTTCCAATCCTTTTAGAGATTTCCATTTATGGGGGAAGACGATGTTTCAACCACCATCCTCTACTTCATTAATTGTCTTCATATGGATCAGGACAGGGCCTGAGTCAACTCGACATCTGTAAAACATGTTGGCCACACTCCAAAACTCTTCCACTTGGATCTTCACTGGATGTTTGCAGGAAACACTGGTAGGAAGACATGGATGTTGATGATGGGGAGATGGTGAGATGATTGGTGAAAACTGACACATAAATGTGAGTGATCAGAGGCCATGTGGAATGATGCAATTGGCAGCATGGTGACTGGGAATATGTGGATGCCAGTACGTGAGAGCTGAGGTGTAAAGGTGTAGGGGTGATGTGGAAAGGGGAGAGGATTTGGAGGCAAAGGGGTGTGATTAGTCAAGGAGGACATGACAATAACAGTGGAGGTGACATGGAGTGGGAGTGGGAGACACATGTCAGGTGGTGAGAGGAGGAGATGTGACAGCTAGAAAAAGACAAGCACGCAGGAGTGTGAGTGGAGGACAAGTGTCAGTGGGAACGTGGGTGGTATGGGAAGGCGGTAAGGAGGATAACTTGGATGGGGGGTAGGTGGTAAGCGATAAAGTGCAGGGGGTGGTCCGAGTTGCTATGGAGGCGACATGATAGTGGGGGGGGGGTGCGCCATAAAACAACCAACTTGGACCCCCCCCTATTAAAGGAAGAGGATCGTGGGGGTCCGATATTGGATCAGGATCATAGACCTGAGAACGCCATGCTCAGTCACTTAGATTTGTATGCTTCTTAGCACAACACACCAAGCTATCAAATCGTCGACGAACTTAGGAAAAAAATATAAAATGGGTTGCGCAAGCACCCCTTTTCTATATTTTTTCACCAAGGTGTTATTTCCTAAGAGAAAAATACCCTTCTATAAAAAATATGTGCTAACATTAGGCTCCATGGGGGATAGAGACCTCCCTGCGAGGCTCTAAGAACTTTAGTAATTCCAGTGCCTTAGTGTTGGGTTGTGGAGTCAGATATTAAAACAAAAGGAGAATGATATTTACAATGTAATGAAGAAGCCACTCATGGCTCAAGCAAATAACTTTTTCAGTAAATACCCATTTACAGGGCCACCAAAAACTTCAACTCCCTCCAAATTCTGTATCCTGTAAGTATTATTTGGAAATATCTCAAAGATTTTGAAGGGCCCAATCCACAAGGCTTCAAATTTATCGTGCTTGCCTTTGTCTGTCTTGGGTGCATCCCATTTGAGTACTAGATATCCCAGCTGGAAAACCTTTTTTCTTACCTTCCTGCCAAAGGCCTGCTTAATCTTTTGTTGATGGTCATATGGTTTGTCTAACAACTCCTCTCTAGTCTGTTGCACTTCTACTAGCTGTTGTATTTTTTTTATCATATCATCAGGTTCTCCTTGGTAGTCTTGGAATAATTTTTCCATGCACAAGGCGAGATGAGAAGGAAAAATGGCCTCAACTCCATACACAATATGAAAGGGAGAGACACCAAGAGACCTCTTTGTTGTCACTCTATCAGCCCACAAAGAAAATTTGAGCTTTGAATCTCATGATTTCTTATTGTCCTCTAACAATTTATTGATGATATTTATAAGTCTCTTGTTAGAGGATTTTTCCAATCCATTCCCTTGGATTTAGTAAGGAGTAGAGTGAACAAATGCAATTCCGAACCATTCAAAAAACTAGATCAATGGTTTAGCCTTGAAATATGCATCATTATCAGTGACAATTCTCCTCAGATAGCCAAATATTTCCATAATATCCTCAAGAAAACCAATGATCACCTTGTGGGAAGAACTCCTTGTGGGGATGGATTCTATACACTTAGTAAAGTAATCTGTGGCAGTCAAGATCCAACTATGCTGACCACTTGAAGCAGGATGAATTTCCCTAATAAAATCTAGGACTCACTGCTGAAAGGGTCTTGAAGCCACCACAAGATTTAATGGAAAATACTTGATTTATTTCTTTCCAGAGAATTTATGACACTTAACACAAGACTTGATCTTTTCACAAACATCGGTGAATAGACTAGGCCATAAACATCCATCCCTTAGAATCTTATAAGGTGTGGTTCTCCAGAAGTAATGTCCCCCACATAAACTATCGTGAAAATCAAACATAATCTTTTGGGCATCTTGTGGGTCTAAACATCTCAAAAGCACTCCCAGAGGGTCTTTCCAATACAATACTTGATCAATGAGACAATATTTAATTGATTTAAGATTTAAAGACCTTACCTTGTTTTTCTCCATACCATCAAGAGGATACAACTTTAGTAGAAAAAATATAATGTCCTTGTACCAAACACATTTTGCCAATGGAGGGATGACTTGAGAACCTTTATCAAACAACTCAGCTTGTTGATTTTATGAGCAAGTGTTGATGAAACCAACCCCCAAAGATTTGTAATTAGATTCAGCCAGCAGCCTAGCTAAACCTTGGCCTTTGACCAATTTGGTGGGCTTTATTTCAATATCAAAATCAATTATTTTGGCAATCCACTTGCTCCTTCTTCCATCTATGCCAGGATGAATGAGGATCTCCTTCATAGAAACAGAAGGGACATATGCAATGACACTTGAATGAAGAACATAGACCCTAAAATCCTGGAGATATTTAACCAAAGCATAGGCCTTCTTTTCCATGATGTCATATTTTACTTTGGCATCTCTCAATTCCCTACTGAAAAAGGAAATGGGCTGCTCCAACCCTTCAACATTATTTTGCAATAAAACAACTGCTATTGTGTCAAATGAAGAAAAGGAGAAAATCAGAAAAATTTTAAAGTATTCAGGACTAATGAGCACAGGTGCTTCAGTCAAGGCCTTCTTTATTTGATCGAAAGAATTGTGAGATTCAACATTCCATTTGATTTCATTTCATTTACTCAACATCGTTTTAATATGCTTTACCAGTTCAACAAAATTAGCAACAAACCTTCTCAAAAAATCAATTTTCCCCGAGAAATACTAAACTTCTTTCTTGGATCTAGGGAGTGACAAGGTTTGGATGGTTGCCACCCTACTAGGATCAATCCTTACCCCTTCAATTGATACTATGTGCCCTAGTAACATTCCCTCCTTCATGGCAAACAATGACTTTTTAGGATTTAAAGAAAGACCAAACTTTCTGCATTTCAAGAAGACCTTTCTCGGATGGTAACAATGCTCTTTATCAGACTTGGAGAAAACAGTAATTTCATCCAGATAGATGACTGCAAATTTATCTTTTTCTCAATGGAGGCAATGTCCATAGCTAGCTAAAAGGTTGCTCATGTGTTCATAAATCCAAATGACATCTTAGCATACATGAATGTACCCCAAGGAGTACTGAATGTTGTATTTTATCTGTCTTCAGGCAAAACAGAGATCTGATTGTAGCTAGAAAATCCATCAATCATGGACATCCTAGATGCACCTGTCACCCTCTATAATATGTGCTCCATCTTTGGCAGGGGGTAATTATCCTTCTTAGATATTTTGTTCAGGTTCCTAAAATCGACACAAAGTCTGATTTATCCATTCTTCTTTCTCACTAGAACCAAGTTGGCCACCCACTTAGAATACCTCAAAGGAATGATAATCTTCGCATCCAAAATCTTTTTCACCTCTTTCTCCATAATAGGAAGCAACATAGGATTTATTTTTCTCAATTTCTTCCCAAATGGTTTGGCCTCTTCCTTCAATGGGATCTTATGCTCAATGATACTTGTGTCATATTTCCTGAGGTCTTCATATGTCCAGGCAAACACATCAGAAAATTCCTTTAACAATTCTACATATTCAATCCTTTGTTCCCTTGAGAGACTGCTTGACAACTTGACAAATTTTGGATCCTTCTCTGTACCAATACTTCACTCAGTTACATCAGCATCATCAGTTGAGCCTTTAACTTTCACTGCCACATAATTTCTGTCAAATATTCCTTCCAAAGGCACTAGTCCCTTTGGAATGTGATTGTTAAGCAACTGAACAATACGATGACTAGCAATTTTGTTTAGGAAAACATCAACATGAGGATTACTTTCAGAATCATAATCTTGATCAATATGTAATGCAGAAAACTCACCAACATTCTCAAGGAATATTTTTCTCTCAAGATCATCCTCAAACACCTTCCAATTATTGACATTGTTAGGTATAGAGGGTCTATATTTCACTTCTACATCATACTTGAGTTTAGGTGGAACGGGGATTCTGAAATTACTTTCCAAAACAACTAAAGAATCATCCATGGCATTCTCTTCTCTTCAAATAAATGAAATGTTGAAAGATAAAAAAAATTGTCAATTAGGTCCCACACTTCTTTTATATAATTTCTTAGCCTAGGGTGCTTAGCTTGATAAATATTTTTGATCTAATGGACAATCAATTCAGCATCCCCAAACACTGAAATCACTTCAATCCCCATGTTTTTTGTAGCCCTCAAACCCAAAACAAGAGCTTCATACTCTGACACATTATTGGTAGTTTCAAATGCTAACTTGTAGGACAAAGATATAGTCTCTTGAGCAGGTGAAACAAAGACCACTCTAGCACCAGCACCTTCCCTAGAAGAGGCTCCATCAAAGAACATCTTCCAAACAGAGGTAATTGGGGGAGAATATTCATAAAGAGTAATGGACTGCTTTCTAATTTCAAGGGGAGGTTCAGGAGCATCAATGAGCTACAATAAACTAGATCCCAAATCACTATCAAGGGAAAAAATAGGATGGTTGGCAGGGTTTTCTTCGTCACTAATAATGTAGGCCAGTTGATCTTCCCTGTACAGTATTATATGCTCACCCCCAAACACAAGAATGGTAGCATATGTGAGGTCCATATGCAAGGTTCTGCCAAGTCTTTTTATCCAAAATCTTGACAAGAGCATGTCAAACTTGGGGGGAACATTGGCCACCATGATATCCATGACCACACTTTTCATGGGAAACTGAAACAAGGTCACAACTAGATATTTGATGACCCCAAGACACTTCAATTTCATAGATTCAAAAGAATATAAGTCATGGTAAGTCTGTGTGATTTCTAATCCAAGTTCATCCATGACAGGTTTGGGCATGAGATTATGAGATGCCCCTAAGTGCATCAAGCATTTATGAAGCACCTTATCATGTATGTTTAGAGATTTATAGAAGGGAGGGAATGAGTCATCTCTATCTTCTACCAAAGGAAATAAGATGAAAATATTCTTTTCATCTTGAATATTTATTGAGTCTGTGGAATGAGATGAAGGCTCGGGCTATAACATTTAGGAGAGGCACCTTTTGAAGGATTCATGCTTGACCATCTCTAAAAAGGGTACATGTATTCTGATTTTTTGAATTTCATGCTCAAAATTAAAAGAGGAGGGGGGATTTAGAGTCTCCTTCACTTTTAGGAAAGGGATTTTGACCACTAGTGGGGGTTTCTATGCCTCCATAACTTTGTTGTTGTCTACTACAGTTTTAACATGCTTCTCTTTTCTGGTAGGCTAATTAGGAATGTTAGGCTTCCCTTCTTTATTTTTGGACCTGCGGTTGTATTTATTTGGACTATTATTGGTCTTATCCCCCTTACTCAAATCATTTAGTTGGTCGTCCATGAGATACTCTTCATATGCAGATTGGGTTAAATGTGGAAATGAGGAGGTGTCTCTGAGACAATGGATTTCAGGATCAACCTCCTCTTCCTCTCCTTCTTCATCAATAACCAGGTTATTTTGGAGAGGATCTTGGATTCTCTGATCATCCCTATCCTTGCCTCTTTGATCTCTTTGGATAATCTAGGGGGTGTTATTTGGTCTTCTGAAGTTACCCCTATTTTCAACATTAGGGGGATTCTTGTAGCTCTTCTTTCCTTCCAATTCCAACCTTTCCATTCTAGAATAAAGTGATTTTAGTAACTTGGTTACTTCATCCATTTGAGGGGGGGGGGGGAAGCAAAGGAACCAGAGTTCGAATCCTAGGACCTACCTTTTTTTTCTTTCTCCATTAGTCTTACTCCTAAGCTTGTCAATTGCCAATATATTGGACTCCACTTCTAGGGATGCATATTCCATATGAGCCAAGGAAGTGTCTCTTCTTTCTCTTAACATGAGGTAGAAATCAAGGTCGAAAGCACTAGAATAAGTGATTTTGGCAGAGTTTTCTATAGGTTTAATATCAGCAGGAATCTTATTATACATTTTATTAAACCTCTTTAAGAAGTCGAAAACTGATTCCCCTTTTTTTTCTTAAGTGATTCAAACTCTGCAATATAGTAAATAAAATCTTTTTTATCCCCCCAATGTATTAAGAATGCATAATCTAGGGCTTCAATCCCATCAATAGATCCAGGAGCTAAGGCCCTAAATCATTTCCTGGCCTCCCCATCAAGGATATGAACAAAAATTAGCATCCATACATCTTCGTTCACAATGACATAATTGTCTGCATAACTATAAAAGGTTGCAAGGTGATCTTCTACAATTATTTCTCCCTCACCCATGAACTTAAGCAACTGTTTAAGGTAGCCACCAGTTGGGAGAGAATTCATAGGTTGAGGAAGGACAAGAGGGGCGTATCTAGCAGCCACTATGGCATCCATTATGTTTATGGGCGGATTAGCACCTGCCATTGGGATGTGAACTGGAGGAGAACCATGAGGAGATGGAGTTTGAATAGGTGAGACTAGGACTGTGTTCCTGAGAGAAATAGGGAACAACTGAGGATTTGGAGAAGAGACTACAGGGTTGGAGGGAACATAGGTTTCCCCTTCTGTAAATGCAACAACTCTAATAGGGGGAAGAGTGGTAAAACCCGGAGTGGGAAAATATGTAGTCTTGGTTTTAAACCACGGTACAAATTCAGGGGAAACAAAAGTGTCGAAGATTTCTCCTTCCAATCCGAGCTTAGGAAGGGAGAAATCAGCAGGAAAACTCCCAAAATTTAAACTACTGGAAACTCCAACAAATGGTATAACAGAAGAATGAGAATCAGATATTGGAGTTTCTAAATAAGGATTATGAAATTTACTAGAAATACCTGGTATGTCAACTGAAGTACCTTCCTAAGGGGTCTTTCTTTTTCTGATAATTTTCTAGGGATCAGCTTCAGGTGTTGCTAGAAGCAATTGTGGAGTAGACCTCGTGTGTCTGCCTTTCGAAGCCACAACTAAAATAGTGGAGTGGAAACAATGGAGTCGCAACAGTGGAGTCGCCAGGTGAAATATGCAATCTTCAATGGTTCTGATGTCTAATGCACCTTCAGAATCATAATCTCTTTGTTGTTCTATCCCAAGAAAATGTCTTCCATTCATCCCCCACAGTAGAACCATAAATCTTAGCACTAGAATTCACCTTTATATTACATTGAAGGTAAGCCTGATACCCATCTGTTTATATGTCACAATGAATAATTTTAAAGAGGTCAAATGGGCCCAGACTCAAGATAATATCATTTTAACTCAGAAAACTGGACCAACATGAAGAAGCAACTGAGGTCTTGATAAATTTCGGTCAGTAAGTTGTAGTAAGGGTGAGTAGGAAGAAGAATTAGTGAGGATAATGTAGAGGTTTTCTATGGACATCGAGTCTTCCAGTAACCTAAGGAGGAAAAGCCTCAAACACAAGATCCTCTTGGATTCAAAGATTCAAAAAACTAAAGAACATTATAACAGAACTGAAATCAAACATACATCCCAATACGGTTAAAAAAATCCATGTGAATCCTTCAATCATGGACACTTCAGTATCAGAGGTGAATAAGATGAAAAAGGAAGTTGACTTTCTTTAAACAAGAAGTCTCAAATCAAAATACATAACCAAAGAACCAGTGCTTCATCAAAACTTTACAATATGGGAGCTTTGCTCAGCCATCGACTATAAAAAAATATCAAATTTTCATCTTTATACTCAGGAGTGAGTACAACCACGTGAGAATTGATCGAGACACTACATTCAAGGATTTACATTATGGGTCTATTCTGCAGACTGTGCATGGAGTCTCCTGTCAGACGTGAGCTCTTACATATGAACCTTCTTTGTCAGAATGCACATGAAGCTCTCGGTTAGATGCAAGCTTAGACTGTCTGCCAGTCCTTTTAGAGATTTCCATTTATGGGGGAAGACGATGTTTCAACCACCATCCCCGGCTTCATTAATTTTCTTCATCGGGATCAGGACGGGGCTTGAGTCAACTCGACACCTGTAAAACATGTTGGCCACACTATGAAACTCTTCCACTTGGATCTTCACTAGACATTTGCAGGGAACACTGGCAGGTGGACATGGACACTGACGATGGGGAGATGGTGAGATGATTGGCAAAAATCGACACATAACAACGAGTGATAAGAGGCCATGTGGAATAATGTAGTTGGCAGCGCAGTGACTGGGAATACATGGACTCCAGTATGCGAGAGTTGAGGTGTAAAGGCGTAGGGGTGATGTGGCAAGGGGAGAGGATGTGGAGGCAGAGGGGTGTGATTGGTCAAGGAGGGCACGACAACAACAGTGGAGGTGACATGGAGTGGGAGTGGGAGACACATGTCAGGTGGTGAGAGGAGGAGATGTGACAGTGGGAGAGGAACAAGTGTGCGGGAGTGTGAGTGGAGGATAGGTATCGGCGGGAGCCTAAGCAATAAGGAGGATAACTTAGAGGGGGGGGTAGGCGGTAAGCGGTAAAGCGTGGGGGGGGTCCGAGTTTCTATGGAGGCAACACGATAGTGGGAGGCCCGCGCCAGAAAACCACCAACTCGGATCCCCCCCCCCCTTTAAAGGTAGAAGGTCAAGAGTGTCTGATATTGGATCAGGACTGTAGATCTGAGCGCATCATGATGATTCGCTTAGATCTATGTGCTTCTTAGAACAACATGCCAAAATTAGGATAAAAATATAAAGTGGGTTGTGCAAGCACCGATTTTCTACATTTTTTCACCAAGGTGTTATTTCCTAAATATGTGCTAACAGGATGAACTTCTCCTTGCAAATTGATTGAACGTGTGTGCAACCCTTTCCTTCTTTGGGTACTTGCTCCTTTTACCAAACTTGAACAAATTTTTTGGGCTTAGTGGGGAAGTAAAAATATCATTGCAACATGAAAGAAACACCTTGTAGGAGTCATCATATTGATAATTTTGAAATTATGGAAACTTTTTGGTGGAGTTTCCAGGGCACCTTTCTTCAAAATTTAAAGTTTTAATGATGGAGTCTCCACTGAAATCATCCTCCCAAATATTGGATGGTTCTTTGGCTCTATAGAAGTTGGAATAACTGAATTGTTACTGAAACTTCAATGGCATTCCTTCAAGGCCATTTGATTCTCCTTGAACACGGTTTTCAAGAACCTAATTCATCTTAAAACATTCTTCCAGATACTTTTCCAAGATTTGACCAGACAAGTTCTACTTTTCCAATAATATATGATCCTAAAAAGTATCAGATTTATTGAAAATCAATCATTCCAATTTTTTTTCTATGAAACAATCCTTTTGTGTTTCACTAGTTGATTCATTCCAATTTTGATCTAAAATATTTTTTCGAGGTATTTATTGAAAATGAATCATTCAAATTTTGATCTAAAAGACTATTTTAAGGTATTTAAGATAGCATCACGAGGATAAATCCTCATGCAGTTTTGTAGAGGTGGTACTCCCCTTTCTTGATACATGGAAGATTGTTCTTTTGAAATTAAATGTATGCAATATAAATCCAAACAAATATTTTGTTGACTCAGTAAATTTCTTTTGATCGAGGAAAGAAAATATTAAAGGTAACCACAAACCAACTTGAGGTGGTAAGCTAACCCTTCCAACCCAGAGGGGGCTCTCTCTCTTCAAATCAATCATTGAAAGGATTGATTTGGTATTCCATCCAAAGGCTAGATCTCTAAGGTAATATTGCATTCATAGAATTGGTGGCGATCTGGAAAGAAAGTCCATTGGGCAATGGAGTCACTAAAATTTCAAAAATCAATGAAGGTTTACTGGAAAATTGGTGAATTGAAAGATGAATGATCAGAGGAAAGACAGAAATTACTCCTTTAATCCAAGTAGATATCATTTTTTATTTAATATTACAGAGGAAAAAAAAAAACCCTTAGGGAATCTATCAAGGATGAATCCCAAGGTGATTACAATAGAAAGACAACTGAAATTACATGCAACAAATCATACAATACATATGAATTGTGATACATATAGTTCACATTAACATAAATAATAATCCATATCACATAGATGTATCTAAACTAGAAGACAAAAAACTGTAAACATGCATAAAGCAGCACAATCACATGTATCTCTGGAGTCAAATATTAGGGAATTTTGATCCAACAAATTTCATTAATATCAAAGAGAATTACAAAACATGTTGAACGGTCCTTTTCTTACACACGTTTCGACCTTAAACTCTGATAGATCCATAATTTCTCTCTATTCTCCCAAAATTCAAATTCAACTACCATCCTATGATAATGTTAACAGTTACAATATATTTGGCTACAAAATATGAACACACTACTAAGAAGGAGTCAAACTTGACTCATTAATTTCACATAACAACATGATTAAAAAGAATCCTTGATTCCCTAATATGATGCTCCCAACCCTTGCATTCGATGTGGACAAGCTACACACCTTGTTGATTCATTCAAACCAATTTGAAGGTGTTCTGGAAAATTGTCATAGTTGTGTAGCATGTCTGTTGTGCAACAACAACCTACAACATAAACGTGGCACAGTTTCGCAGTAGCTTCTCTTTCTGCACTTTTCTTGCTTTTTGTAACCTAGTTTGATTGATGATGATGGTTGATGGTAACAATAATTTCATAGCCATGGTAGGGTTCCATAGAACCCCTTCTCTCCTTCAAAAAACACATTTTCCTCTCAAACCTTAAAACCTTGATACATGTAAAACTACCATGAAAGAGCTCACTTTACCTTTTGACTGATAAACTCCTTATGTTTATGCATTCAGTGTCTATCGCATTATCACTCTGATATTCCCACTCAAAAATTGAACAAAGAACTTCATACAACTGCTTGAAATTGAACTGTTACAGTTGTGCAGCGTGCATGTTGTGAAACTATACATTTTTCATTTACAGATCAAAACGAAGACTCCAATGCATACTAGGGAAGAAAAAGGATCATGTATAAAGATCCATCAAAAAATACCACTGTGTAAAATAATTCCACATTCAAATGTTTAGGGGATTTTGATAATCAAGGTTAGGGTTTTTTCTACTTCTCATTGACAAAAAAGGAAAAATTGATGAATCCAATTCCAAGGACTCAAATGTATGCTTCTTAAACAAGAAAATCAAGCTTTCCCTTCCCCCTCTTATCTGTCTTTGACTGCTACAAAATTTGTTTGAGAGATTTGTTCTCTTTTCTCATAATCAGATTTTTCCGATATATGTTCTTCATTTTTTTATGTAGAGGCGGGTTTCTTTTCACCATGAATATTGCATTGTCTATTGCAGGCTCACAATCATCTAGGAGTTATATACATTTGATATTTTCTTTTATATTATCCTCCCTCTGTTGCATTATCATATATTGTGCTTCTCTCAGTTGTTTTCTTAATATTTTGAAAGTATGTTGACCCTCATCACAAGTAGTTCTCTTATTTTTTGTTGGTTGGCTCTTTGTTGGAGGTTCTTCCTGAGTTTTCCACTTTCTAGCCAAGGATCTGGTTAAAGAAACAGTAGTTTTAGGTATTTCTTTCACTTATGGACTTTGCTCCACTGCATTCCCTTTACCCTTTGTTTTGGAGATTGTTGGAGTTACAGGAACTGATGTTTCCCCTATCACCAAGATATCTTTGTTGGAGGCTTGTTCCAAAGATTTTTTCTTCATTTCCCTATTTTCATGTTGCAGCTGTGCTATGATAAAATGGGTTTTCTTTAATTGTTCTTGGATCTCAATTATTAGGTTGTATTTTTCATTAGGAAAGTATGTTTATGTGAAGGATTTTGGATCTTCCTCAAGTGCTTTTGATGTGTGCATGGAAGACATCCTTTTATATTCTAACCTGGTAACTAGTTTTCTAGGGGCTATGACTTCTTCTAGGGAAAATTGGATCTTTTTTCCCTTCTTTTTAGCTTGCTGACTTACTGCAGGTTCCTTGGTTTCATTTTCCCTCTTTTTGACATAAATCTTAGGGAAATATGTGGTGGTCTTTTCTACATATGAAGGTGTATCTCTCATGCTCTGAGGGATTCTAAAAGAATCAAATTTTATCTGTGATGATGCTACAAAAGCTTCCCAATCCTGATTCATCTTTTTAAGTTCTTCTAATACTAACAACTTTACCAATGACAAATGGAAGAGGTTAGGTTCTCCTTGATCTTTCCTTACTTGTACTTTGTCAGTCATCTTCCCTAGGCTTATGAAAAAGGTAATATGGTAGATTCAATGGTTTCCTACCAGTGAAGTGCATTAAGATGCTGATATGAAATTGGTAAACCCTAGTGAATCTCCCTTCACATGTAAAAAACCTTCAAGTTACCCTAAAAAAATTACTATGATTCTCTAGTAGAATCTGTCTGGGTATAGTGGCTCCAAAATCAATGTTTCTAAATTCAGGATTCAAAAATTCATGATAGCAAGCTAGATCCAATTGCATACCTTTGAACCATTGTTCTCCACGAGAAGGAATCTCTATTGCAGAAGTGATGGTGTACTCATAAACCTAAAACTACATGTTTCCCATCGTAGCCCCAATGCCATTAAAACTCATTGCAAACTCCTTTTCCACCTGCATGTTGTACCCCTGAATCTTTTAACAAAACCTGATGCAACCCACTTGTTCAAAAGAAGCTCTGATTGTTGGATCTGCATTCACTAACCTTAGACCCTAAGGCTTGAATATGACAATATCATTACCCTTTTTGTCCCTTCTCCTACCTTCTATAATTTCCATGATGTCGGTATGTATCAATCTCCCTATGAAAATTAAAAAGAAGAATTGTGCGCAATGTAAAACGCAACACTTGTAGATGTGCAGTGAATGAGAAAAATTCAGTTTGATGTAGCAAGGGATATGTGTTTTAGGTGAAGCTTGATTTTTTTGGTTCATAATAAAGGTTTTCCTTTCAAACTTCAACCAAGAACATGAAACAACAGTTAGAGGGTGTATAAGTAAGGTAGGTGACGATGCGCAATGCTTTGAGCAGCGTCCCCTGCAGCCCGTGTGCAACAAGATTGGATGGGATATTTTCATGTTCGTAGAGAAGCATAGAGGTATGGGAGGGGTTTATTTGCATGGAAGATGAATATTTTGAATGAAAAAACCAAATTAATTCACCACTCATACCTATCATATCATGTTGTACTTCAAAGCCCAATTGTGCAACATTAGGCAGTTGTGCAGCAACTTGTGCAACACTCTAATTAGCTTGATGATTCCACATGCCTCCAACATATTTGAGATCATGCAATTCTCTGAACCATGACAATATTGACTCTAAATAATTTGAATTGACCTCATGATATTTCATTATGACTCTTTGGTGACATGACAACCCATATCTTTTTCCATCAAGACCACATGCTTCATGACTCAAAATTTATTTTATGACCTTATCTAAACAAATTTGTCAATCAAAAACCCATTGAATCATGACCTAAGAGAAGAAATCCATGGTCTTTATGATACCAAGGCATGACTTTAACCTATCATACATTTTTAACTCGAACCCTAACAACCTATTTATAGGACACTAACATATTCCAATGAAACCATTATGTACAAACTCTTATATACAAATATACAAGTTGTTATATACATATGTACTTGTCAAGCACGTCATATCATTCAAGAAAAAGAGATAAACATATATGTAGAGATTTGTGTCTACATGGTTTGGAGTCTTGTTTTAAGAAATAATTTGTCTTCCTTTTGAAATGATGTGAACCCAGAATCAATGATAACTTTGCAAAATGGAAGAAAAATAAAATTGATAGGTCATCAAAGAAATTTACATGATCACTTCATTACAACTCAAAAAAATATTTTTATGGATAATACATTTGAAATCACATACTTTAGACTCAAAGTATGAGAAATCACTAGTCTAATGCCCTGAAATAGTTCTTTGTGGGAGGCTTTTATAATAATATCCCAAATTTAACAAGCTTAACAATGTCTGAAACAACAAGGATGAAACAACCTCAACAAGATCTCAATGAAAATTAGATAAACTGAATTAAATTAATATGTCATCTTACAAGCATGGATTTCACTCCTCTGGACCTGAAATATCATAAGAAATGAATGGAAGAATATAGAGAAATATATGATCAGAATCAGATCTTCTTGTTTCCAAACATACATGGAAAACCTAATAGAAAGAATCAAGAAGAAAGAAAGATGAGGAAGAAAGTTTAGTAGGCTAATTCACAAAATCTTGGAAAGACAAAACTAACTTCTTGCAAAACTCTTTGCCACTGAAAAAAATCCTAACTACCAATTGTCAACCTTTTGAATATGCTTCTTCTCCTCTTTTATATCTTCTCTTCATCTTCTTGAAACTACTTTTCAATTAGGGTTTTATTTTCCCTTTTGTAAATTTAAACTTACATATGTGTGCCATCAATTGGGACCCACTTTAGAAGCTCAGGAATTTCTTTCAATCAAAAAAATTTCCAAAAATGACTTGTTAACAAGCTAGAAAATAGTCCCAACTGTAATTTAATTTTCAGGGCATGATAGCCATGATTTCATCCATGGAAAATTCCAGAGTGTTATTCTCTTCTCTTATCTCTATCTTTCCATCAAGCTATCATTTTCTCAATTTGACATCGGAATCAAAAGTTATGGCCTTGGTAATATAAAGACTCAGCAACCATAGATCTATGCATGTGAATTTTGAGCCCTTGATTAAAAATCTTCCCCATTTATCCCACATGTATTGGGGAATAGTTATCATACATATTTATAATCAAAATGCATCCCCACATTATTTGTGTGTGAAATAGAGAGAGCTATGGAGCCCTTCGTAGATTGTGCATAGTGTAACTTTTGGTTGCCACATCATCGCCTAGTCATCATGCCAAGTCACTTGTCTAGTCATATGTGTGTCCAATAAATATAATACAAGTGTCAGTTGGGGTTAGGTCCACCTGATAGCCACATGTCACCCAAAGATAGGTCTACCTCATAACCATGTGTCCCAATATGGTAGGTCCAAGTCACTGCCATGTGTCCCAATATGGTAGGTCCATGTCATTTCCACATGTCCCAATATTCCAAATGACGGGGAAGGGATAAAACTTGCAATATAATCAATAATTTCATAAAATAATAAAATAGGAAAATAGAATTAAATAGAAATAGGGAAATGCAAACTTGTGGGGTTGCAGGGGTAGGGTGATGTAGAAAAATCATAAGATGTTCTCCCATGTCTACATTCAAAACTTAAAAATAAAATAATTATAAGAATCAATCAAGACTAAGTGTAAAATGGGTAATGTGGAAGTGTAAAAATAAACTAAGAATAAGAGTCAATCAAAACTAAGTGTAAAATGGGTAATGCGGAAGTGGGAAGTGCAAATTGAGTATTTAGGGATTGTAGGTTTTAGGACTAGGAGTGGAAGGTGGAAATGAGGGTATGGATGCCTATGTCTACATTCAAAAGTCATAAATAAACAAAGTATAATACTCAATAAAGACTAAGTGTAAAACTCAGTAAAATGACTAAGTCATGAGGGTGCAATTCAAGTAATGCAGAAATCAGAAGTGAAGATTGAGTATTGAGGGATTGTAGGTTGTGGGAATATGATTATTTGTGGGTTAGGTATATCTTGGTCTCCCACAACGGGACTTCCACACCAAAGAAAATGGTTAAGTGTTGGGATTATTAGGTGGGAAAATAACGAAGTATGGACTATGGGTAGTAGTATAGAGTATAGGTAGTAGTGAAAATGAATAAGTATGGAGAGTAGAGAGGAAATAAGGGAAAAGGGCTAATTATTAAAGTATAGAGAGTAGAGAGGAAGGAAAATAAGGAAATTTGGAGAGTAAAGAGGAAGGAAAATGAGGAAATATGACTAACGAAAATGAGGAAATATGGAGAGTAAAGAGGAAGGAAAATGAGGGGAAATTACTAATTATGGAGTGTAGAGTGTCAGGAAATGGAGGGTAAGTAATGTGGGGATAGATTAATGAGGATTTAGATGACACTAGTCAAAATTTCAAAAATGGAGAGGGTAAATTCCAAAATGGAGGGGGGAAATTGTCATATCTTAGGCATATTACCTATGTTTTGGATTCTGTAAAATGTTAGACGACACTAAGACATAGGGATATTCAGTGAGAAGATGGACACACACTATTTCCTTATTTTAATGTCTTTTTATTTTATCCTATTTTTTATTCAAAGAGAAACCATCCATGTTGGCCTTTCATGTTGAAGAACTGCAATACTTAAGATGATTTAAAACTTGTTCGATCTTCATGATCAATAAGTAAGTGTTATTTGGAACTTTAAAATTTCAAAAAAAATTGGTCTCCATTTAAAATAAGAAGGTGTTTACATATTTACCCTAATTACTTATTTGATGGGTGTCAAGAAAACACATCAACATCTGGCTCCAACTATAGGATA